>OX419604.1:3222933-3495647 GCA_948473455.1 Teleiodes luculella
TATCTTCGTCTCTATACACAACATATTGAGCTTTTGAATTTGCTACCACATTCACATCTATTTCACTTTCTATACACTTTAAAAGTTCGATGCGCACTATGTATTTAGGAATTTCATCGTCACTCACAGCAAGGTAACTAGTTTGCATGTTACTTGTTCGAGATTCTGACATTTTAGGAATTGTAGTGAACCGAACGCAATGATTGCAAGGAAACAAATGAAGAACGTCTGGTGACTATATCACAACTCAATAGATTTACGTATGTATGTAATGATAATAAGACACCATCCACGTGATCCACCTGACCCCGCACCGCCCCGCGCTGCAATCATTTCGACCGACAAGTCTTAACATGCCTTTCTTCCTATTGCGGATATACAACATCAGCATATTATGACACTGGTACGGTCAAAAGCAAGCTAAGCAGAGCACTTTGGACTTTACATCGTTTTTATATTCATTGAATGAATATAAGATAGATCAGCGGTGTGCGTGTTCAGCTAACCTTGCCTTTGACTGTACATGTCATAACTTGATTTTGTGCCAACACTTTATAAGTTTTATTAAAATTGGTATTGTACAGGAACTATAAAGTAATTAAAAATGAAACAAAATATTTATTTAAGTACATGTAGTAGGTATCATATTTTTATTTCTTAGATTTAATTTAAAATTACAATGATTCTTACATTATTTACTTTCTTATTTTACTAGATACAATTTCTTAAATTGATAGGTTTCATTTAAAATTTATTACATTCGCATATGATTTTTTTTTACATTACTTATTTATTTTATTACAACAAAGTTACATTTATCTACAAATTAAGACATTTCAAAAAATATGCACTACCTAAATTAATAACTTCTAATTCTGTTATAGAACAAGGATTTGCAAATTTGATTAAATTATTTGGTAGGTTTTGGAAACATGATAGACTTTTTAATGAAGAATAATCTAATATTTTATTAACAATTAGCATAACAGATTTATATTCAATTTTAAGTTCTTCAAATCTTAAATTTATACAAATACCATAAGTGACGATAGCGTCCAATATTAAATTTATAAACTCCACTGTACATCGTTTATCACAATAAATGAGCTTATATAAATACATATCGTCGATATTTTTCTTGTTGTTAGGTACTGAATGTTTAAAATCTTGATATATATTTTCCCATTCGTCCAAAGATAAAAAAACTGTTTCTTGTGAATTATTAATCTCTAATTGAGGCAGAAAGTCATTTTCAACCCAAAGACCAGTTTTTATATGTATACCATTTGAATGTTTATATATTCTCATGGATACAACACAATCAAATAAGTAACCTTCGCACATGGTTAGACCAATATCAACGACAGACTAAAAGAAACTATCGCAGTGACCCCAAGATATAGTAGAAATTTTATCTTTTTGAATGATACGTTTGTCGTCATTAGCGGAAAATGCGACTTTGTTTTGCTCCTGTGTAAAAATTTCATGTTTAAGAGATTTAAAAATTATGTTCTTTTTGCGTATTATTTTATTTTCCATTAATACTTTGTAATAATCCTTCAATCCAATTTTTTTTATTTCACGTTTTTGTACGCCTTTTGCTTTTTTAAACTCTTGTCCTTCCGTTTTAATACAATAAAGCTTCGACCTAAGTCCTACAAACTCCGTAATAATTTGTCCTCCCATCTCGTCTTTAAAAAAGCCAGGTACCTTTTTATTCCGAATTAAAATATCATGCTGGTTGTCTTCGGAATAATTACTTGTATCAAAATATGACTGAAAATTTAATTTCAAATCATTGTAAAAATCTTTCGTTTGAATAGAGTAAAGAAAACTGTCGGTGTCTGTATAACAAAGCCTTAGTTTATCATGATAATAAGGTTTCATTACGGAATAATGGAAATTGAACATATGACTCTTTGACAGTTCTAAAACCGAAAATCCAATATAAATAGGTTTGTCAAGAATAACAGATTCAGGTTTCATTTGAACTCCAACAAAATTTTCTGTAAATATCGTTGCACTATGAAAATTCGGTCTTGCTATAAGTTGTTCTGCAGACATTTTTTTCTTCGTTTTATTTTTATCATCTCTCCATACGTTTACCATTTTGACATCAATTCTTTTTTCATTATCTTCTAAAGTTTTACCGAATACACTATTATTAAATAATTTAAATAAATCTTGTTCGAACTCAGACTTAGCCTTTTTTCTAAGCTCAGTGTTCATGTCAATATACTGTTTCAAAAAAGGCTTTTGTTTAAATTGTAAAACTCGGTGTATTTTTCTGAGTTTTAATCCATGTCTTAAGCAAGTCTGAAGATGAACGAAATGAATAACGTAATAGTATTTGTCATATAAATTTGGTATTAATTTAGGATATTTAGAACCAGGAGGTGCAAATTTCTCAGCACAGAATGGTAAATCATTATGAAGACTATGTAAGTCTTCTGGATATTCAAGATCTACTTCCAAAATATATCCATAGTCACCATCCGAGGGTAAACTATTAAAGTCTATATGTTCAATGTCATGTTGCTTTAGTAATTTAAAATTAGAGTATGGTAAAAAACCACACATAGCGTAACCATATAAATTAACACAATCTATGTATATCAAAAAGTTTTCTTTCAGGTTTGGATTATAGTTATTTAAGTATTTATTATTAGCTTTTGAATATCTACAAGAACATAAACATATACCACCACGTATACCTTTTTGAATCATTCTTATGATTTCCAATTCATTTATTAATTCTAATTTAATACCCGTTTTCAATAACATCGCATCCCAACTTAAGCTTGGAGCTGTTAAGTAAAAGGCTGGATCTAACTTGTAATACAGTAAACAGGTCTTTCGGAAATTCTCAAAAACATCCGCTAGTAGTAAAACATCTGTTTTTAAATATAAATCAGTATAATCCCCGAGATTTTTTAAACCAAAAGCATCCCAAACTTTAAGCGCGTGCCTGTAATCTAATTCTGAAATGATAGAACCAGTCAATTTGCTATAAAAACAATCTATGGGTGGTAGTTCAGTTTCATTATATTTGTTCCAATTAGTCATGTATTCATAAGGATAGACTCCTTTTCGTCTTAACAAGTTTAATTGATCTACAGCATGGAAAAAACGAGATAAGTGCATAAATTCGTTATTATTTAGGCCTGCTACTAGTTTTTCTAAACTTGTTCCTAAAAATTTAAAAGAATCCACGAAACGAACAGGCAAACAGTCTTTATCATCAATATTGAAAAACTTGGTAAATGAAATGTAATTTTCTTTATTCTTCGCTATTACTTTTATTCCACCAGGCATTTCACCTAAATGCCGAATAAAAAGATGACTATCATAACCAGATAGATTATGGAAAAATACGGGCACAAAATTTGGCAACCGAAACTTAAAATTGCAATAAGAATGAGCTGCTCCTCGATAGACTCCTGTGAGATGGCAATGATCTCGAACTTTATCATCAAACAACGGATTCTTACAAAGAAAACATAATTTTGCATCCAAAAAGTTTTTTTTATCCTCAGCTGTCAGTTTAATTGGCACAGGTGAATTAAATACTGAAGTTATTTGTATTATATCACGTAGAAGATATTTTAAAAACTTTTCTACACAATCCAGACCGCGATACGAAATATATTTGTTCAGGGAACTATCATACGAACATACTACGTAGTAAGCAAATGCAGCTGGCACGTGTTGTTGTAAAGTCAAAGTGTTGGTATCAACACTATCACATTTTGTGGTAACAGGTTTCAATAAAGATTCAAAGTCAGCGTAAATAACGAAAGGCATGTTTTGCATTCTTTCGTAATGATCAAATTGAATTGTAGTGCCTTCATTAGGTAAAATAGTTTTAACACCGCTGCAAATGTGCGACTGGAGTTTATCTTCACTATCAAAAAATATCATACACTCTTCACATAGGAAGATTTTCGAATGATGTTTAGTTAACTGTTGGCGAAGTAATTTTGATAAATTTTTAATTAGACAATAGTGCGATTTATCATTATTTTCCAAAAATAGTAAATTCGCGTGATGCTTCTTACGACATTCACTCTTATACAATGGCCCAACAACTTTTGATTTGTTTTGAAGTCCATATACGTTAACGCTAATGTTTGGGTTATTTTTTTCAAAAACCTTGATGTCTGTTAGTCCTACTGGAAATGTCATGTCTTTTGTATTAAGTATAGTTTTAAAATGGGGATAAGCAGATGTTCGCTGGGCATTATTTTTTGCTGGAAACAAAGCTGCCATTATACACCACAAAAAACAAAAATTATCATTGTTTTGAATATTGATGCAGGCGCGTTTGTATTTAATACACTTTGGTAGATCAATATAACTTGAAGCTCTCATAGGATTATACTTGTTTATATTTACTTCAAGATACAGGTTTCGCATAAATGCCCACCCGCTATCTTTTTGCTCAAATTCTTCAATTTTTTTATTTATTATCTGAAGAACTCTAGAAAATACGTCTTCAAAGTTATAACTCTGATGAAGAACAATATTTTCTGTAGAAAAAGATTTAATAGACATAGAATTATCTTTTGGCAAAAAAAACTCTGAAAACAATTCGAAATTGACCTTCACACTATCATGAGCTAGCATACGCGCAGAGAGTAAGGCGCGGACGCGTGATCGCAGCCGCGCTAGGAACTGCGAAGGGGGAAGTGCCTCAGCCGAGACGCTGCCATCATCGCTCCCGCTCGCGGCTGCCTCACACGACACGCGATAAGATGCAATGCGACTTCGGAATGCGCTATTGATTTTTTCAATGCCATCACATTCGGTAACTGCAGTATTGTTTTTGTGTAAGATAGACTTCAAATGAGCTGAAAAGGCGTTACTTTTAACTGATATATCGCAAACTGTGCAAAATATTGATCGAACCATGTTTTATACACGCTTTACTAAGTACTTTTAGGTAAATTATTAAGATATTAATGTGAAATATTAATCAAGTAATAAGTATTCAATATTACCTATAAGGAATTAAATCAAAAGTACAAGTTTATTAGTTTTAACTTTTATTATAGGTAATAATAATATTTTAATTATTTTAGTGGAATGTTTACTCTATAAAATAAGAAAAAAATATATTAGTTTTTACTTATATCAAAATATAGGTATTTTCTATCTTACTCGTATTCCATGTAAGCAAACTACCTAGTAAAAATATGATAAACATCTATCTAATACATAATACTAATAACAAAATCACTTGTTATATTTGGAGGCAAAGAATTTACCCTCCTCGGTAAAGTATGTCTTTGCGCCTTTAACAAATTTCCTTAAATCGTGCATTTCAGGGGAATGAGAATCCCCCTGATATCTGATCCAAACTGCGGCCTTGTCACATCGTTCGTAGCCGTCTAGGTTACGAACCTCCTCCGGGTTATAAATGCGGACCTCCGCTAACAGGTCCCCCGACAAGGTAGCCTGCCGGCGCACGGAGCCGCCGGCGACGCGCCTAGAGAATACGCAGTTCGGGGGGTCCTGCTTCGAGCGCACCTGGTCGCCGTCCTCGTCCTCGTCGGAGAACAACCACGCCTGCGCGCTGGGGGCCTCGTCCTTGCTGTGAGCAGGTTTTCCCCTGCCTGCTTTTTTGGGTGCAGGCTTCACCTTCTTCTTCACACTGTAATTAAATGAGAATGATTAATTTCATTAAAATAAAAACAATAAATTTAGGAAGTAAGTTTAAAATAAGTTTAATGTTTAGATTAGGTTATGTCTATTATCCGTAAGTATTTTATAATCAAAGTTGAAAAAAAAAAAACTTTAGTTTAGATTGTATTTATAAATGGGTACGTACAGGTCAAAGTATCATATTGATTTTTTAATTTATTTGATTAAATGTTTTTTAATGTGAGAAAATATACACTACCTTACTAATTCCTCCTCGTCACTATCCAGGAATTTTTCCCCTGCCCTCTTCTTCTGCACTTTGCGATAATTTTGTTCAGACCTGAAATTAAATTTATTCAAATTATATTAATCATTCATGGTACTATTTATTCCCTAGAGAATCAGGAAACAAAAATATACTGCCACAAGATAGGTAGTTTAAATGATATTTATCATGTTAAAGAAAATGAAACTGCAGGGACAATATATAAATGTATGTAAAACTTACGCACATGATCGCGATACAATGATGCCTCAGGGTGACGGGTATAAAGCAGCTCGAGGTGACTGGGTGACGTGAGCAGTCGTCGGAACCACAGTGGAAGTCCTGATTTTCAGCTTGAGCGTCGAGCACAGAATGTAAAATATTCACGACACATATCCGCTTTTATATTTTAAAAATCCTAAGCAAGCAAAATTCAATGAAATTATTTCACACGCTAAAGTCGCATAATTTGCAGAAAAATGATTCTGATTTAATTGAAATTGGAACCAAAATCTGACGACAACAGCGAAAATATATAAAGGTAAGTTCACAACGATAGAACAACTTGGTGTCAATAAGTTTTTTAAGTTGCATATTTTTTATTTAATTCAGTGTATGTATAATATTTTAAAAGTTTTAAATTATATTATTATTCTATCTACAAGCCTTGTTACCTGATTATTACAAATAAAATAAAAATAAAAAACGACTATATCCGAAGATAATAGCCGGGACCAGGTTTTACGTGCCTTCCGACGCACAGAATCATTCCAGATTCCAAGGTCGACCGTGCCGGGTTTCGAACCCGGAACCTCCGTAATGTGGTGAGCGTTTTACCACTCGACCACGGAGGTTGTCACAACAACGATGAAATATATCAACCTATAGGTACAGACTTAGATTTTACAGATAAGCAAAACTTTACTTTTAACTTGTACATTATACTCATATTATTATATTATATTAACTGTTTTATTTTATTATTTATACGAGTTTTAATATTTATACCTCTAAACTCTACATAGTCAAAACCGTGCTCATATGAATCTACCTTTATTTTTAACCGACTTTGAAACGATAATAGGTGGAACCAACAATAGGTACAATAAAGGTTGATTGATTTCAAAAACATTCGTCTCCTATCGCAAATATACTTGTAATTGGAAAACCTCATAATGAAAAAAAAAAAAACATTTTATCACCGAGACCCACACTTTATTATTTCTACAATGATAGGGTTATTTTTTAAAAAAAGGAACCGGCTTGTTGAGCACTAGGCTAGCGTCGTCGTCAGCAAAAGTCCTAGCTTCGCGGAACGAGTCATCGTCAGCATGTTCGCGTTGCATTGATGCTTTAGGGTTCTTTAGGAATTGCATTTATACTTCATAGCGTGGGAACGTGACCTACATTCAACAGTATGATACCTAAGTAATATTTTCTAAATAGTTTTATTTTATTTATGCTATGATAGAGAGAAAGTTATTTTTATTCTAAGGCTAAATATTTTGTAACTATAGTTCGGTAGATGAGAATGTCCTGCAAATAAATGTTTCTTATTCTTAATATACCACGATTTTGTTATAAATATCTGAAATTTAAACAATGACAAATATTCAACGAGATTTTTCGTTCTCGTAATAGCAACAACAACAACAACAACAACAATAACTATAATTAAGAGAGTAAGGTACGTGACGACTTATTTTCTTAATTCAAATATTTATATACGTCTTACTTACATTTAAATTATAAGCATAAAAAAAACCTGTTCGTAGAATGTAATTCTATGTTTATTTTGTACGGATCCCATCAATTTAATTCGAACTTTATTAAAGGTATTGGGTTTAAGTTATTGCCTTATAGCGGATATGTTATCACGCTCCGTTCACTGAGGGCCGGTTAGAACTCTAATAAACGAAATCTATGTTTGGCATGGTAAAACGTAAAAAGCAATTTTGGTTTTAATGTAAACAAGAAACTTATTCATCAGACCTCATCAGAAGATCTTTGAAATCACTTTTTCCTCAATTCATTATGTCATTTACGAAATATTTTAAGAAATAATACATGTGACAAATAAATTGTCATGGAATAATAATAATAACTTAATTAATAAATTTAAATGAAAGCTTTTTAAATTATTAAATTGTTGTTATTTATCATGTGTTTCATCCTTTACCTACTGCTGTATTTGTCACTTGTTTAGAGTATGGAACTATACAGTAAATTTATAAAAATTCAACACCCAATAAATATAATAAATAAATCACTGCATATATGTATTCTTCTTGTTCTAAGGTCGGCTGGAAGATGCTACTAAGGCTGTCAGTTTTTCCGCTAATCGCTTACAGTTTATACTTAGGGTAAAGATTGATGTTACTGTAAGCAGTTTTGTACTTTTCAAGTTGTCGTGGTGAGATACTGACGTATTGTTCATTATTCTTTCATCACCACTAGACGGGGGAAGTTTTTTCAATCTAAGACCCTCAACCATACACTGCTGAGGTTGAAAGTAGTTCTTCTATAAGTTTCAACCACTCATTTGATGTCATTGTCGGGAATTTTGTTTTGGTCCAGAACTTGACTTGTCACTACTGAAGTTGAAGGAAGTTTTCTGAACTTCAGCCAATCAACGGATGATGGTCCAAGTCAGTTTTGTATACCAAGACGAATCCCAGCCAGGCTCTGCTGATAATGAACGAAACTTATAATTCTTTAAATTCAGCGAACTACAGCCAATCAACCGATGTCAGTGTCGAGGGAGCACTCTTAGCAATCCAGAACCCTCAGTGATGTGATGTGATGTGATGTGTGTGAGAGAGTTTTAGAAAACTTCTGGTGAGTATTCAACACGACTCGTTTACACTGATCACTTTCTACACCTGTTGCGTTCATAACGGAGTATTGGGTGTTCTAAAACTGTTTTCGAATCATTGTTCACTAAGCGTAGTGAAACGAGCGGAGCGATAGCGAGGCGAGATGAACGGAGTGCCAGTGAACGATGATCCGAAAACTGTTTTAGAATGCCCAATACTCCCCTACTCATTATGATTAATCGCAATATCCATAGTTAACGAATTTCTTCAACATACTTAATTTTTATTTTTATACATATCAATTTCAATCAATCAATCAATCAATCAATTTCTATTTTCGTATGACGATCATACTACGGATGTCGTTTTTTATACTTTTGTGCAATCTTGTGCAATCTTGTAGTAGGAGATAAGTAATACTAAACTAAACTAAACATAGATTCACCATTAAATTATAATCGAAGCGAAAAATTAAGATCATTGAGCTTGGGCAGGGACTTGAACCCGCACCTCCTGGGCTATCCGGGCCGTACAGGCCTGTATTTGACTGTAACTGAATTTTTCGCTTCGATTATAATTTAATAGCATATACTAACAGGCGTCACCTGTTGAAAAATGAATGAACTATAGATTCACCAGTTCATAGAGAAACTTAATATTTTTAGTACTGCATTAATCTACGTGACCATTAAAGCAACAAAATTACGTAGGTATATCTAATAAAACACAATAGACCTCTTATCCCCGCCAATGGCTCATTGACGCAATCACAATATCTTCCTCGACGGCAAATGGTTGCTATAAAGGAACGATAGCACCATTTATTTCAACTACCCACCCCTTGAAGACTGATTCGATTGACTAGGGCGGAGGAACACTTATCAATCTAGATTGATGCGATTGATGTAAATGTGGATGGAGTACTATTGCTGATTATTTATTACCTAACCGGCGAAGTTAATCCGCATTATTTACTTTTATTATTGTCTACTAGCGACCCGCCCAGGCTCCGCACGGGAAAATGGTTATTGTGGGTTATCCTTAAGTATATTATGCATGTATTATACATATAAAACTTCCTCTTGAATTACTTTATCTATTAAAAAAAACCGCATCAAAATCCGTTGCGTAGTTTTAAAGATTTAAGCATCGACGAGAAAGCGACTTTGTTTTATACTATGTAGTGAAGCTCTATGCTTGCAACCGTCTGATAGGTAATTATTTGTCTAGGTAAACAATTGTATGCCGAATTGCCGACTCGTACTCATAGCTACAGCAAGCTGTTAATACCTATACCATTAACAGGTGCTGCTTGGGGGGTTGGTCTGCTCTAGTCGATTGCCAGCGGTGATAGATTTCCTTCATCTAATTTTATATTTCGTTTGCACTCTTTGTTATATCACTACATAGTATAAAACAAAGTCGCTTTCTCTGTCCCTATGTCCCTCCCTTTGTACGCTTAAATCTTTAAAACTACGCAACGGATTTTGATGCGGTTTATTTTAATAGATAGAGGGATTCAAGAGGAAGGTTTATATGTATAATACATGCATAATAAGTATATTATGCATGTATAATCCACAATAACCATTTTCCCGTGCGGAGCCGGGGCGGGTCGCTAGTTAATAATATTGTAAAGAAGAATAGTATTATAATAATATTGTAATAATGATTAAGCCTATTAAAAAAAGAGGAAAATACATAAGATGCGATCCTGTGGAGTTTCTTCGGCGGGTTCTTCTCCACAGCAGCGCACACATTGCGCGAACCTGCCAGTTATGTGAACAACTGATATCGCATCGCCTCTTTTAGATTGATTCATCTCTTTTTTATTGCTTGTACTTTTACATTCGTTTGAAACGATAGCCGGTCTTGGTTTGAGCAAAGCTTTTAAATAATTTTTGAATTTAGATTTTTTCAATTTTGTTTTTACCTCTTACGTCGCTTCAACGACTATTTTACTAGACTGCAAATTGCATATTATTTGACCTAACTGCGTTAATAGCATGCTTAGAAATTTAGAATGCTATTGTTTAAAGCGTGACCAAAGAAATGAAAAACCTGCTCTGGGGGTGCCACGTGTATATTATTACGAATATGGCAACAATTTCCCTTATAAAATTTATCTGGTCGGGCTTTTGACAAATATTTATTAGACGGGTACAACTATTGGGCTGCGATGGTAAGTATAAATAAATTATAATATTCTAAATAAATTATAATATTCTTTTTATTCGCAAAGCATCCTTAAAAAATCGTAAAAGCTTTTTCCACCTTTCATACAAAGTAGTTGGTCAAGTGATTGAAGTTTAGGCATGTGAAAAGTTGAAAATTATTTTTGAGATTATGACCTATGTTCCTTAGGGAAAGCAGTTCAGTTTCATGGGTACTAAACAACTAGTTAAATTTTACAGCGTATAGTTTGTCTTTTGTTTGTACATCTTGGGTGTTGCATTTCTTATTAATAAATAAGAATAAAAACCGTAATTTACTGTTTTTTAGCAACTATCAACAAATATGTCTTAAAAATAAAATATAATGAAAATGCGAAAGTAGATCTGACTCACCTATTTGTTTTAAATATGTCAGAGTATAATTATCTGAGTGAGTGACTTCATTCCACAGGAACTCTTCGATCGGATTGAGGGGAACCACTGTGTGGGGTTTCACTGTGTGGAGATCCACCTTGTGGATGTGGGGATCCACCGTGTTGTTGTGGGGATCCATTGTGATAATGTGAATGTCCACCGTGGTGATGTGGAGATCCATCGTGATGATGTGGGGATCCACCGTGTTGATGTGGGGATCCATCATGATAATGTAAATGTCCACCGTGGTGATGTGGAGATCCATCGTGATGATGATGTGGGGATCCATCGTGATAATGTGAATGTCCACCGTGGTGATGTGGAGATCCATCGTGATGATGTGGGGATCCATCGTGATGATGTGGAGATCCATCGTGATGATGTGGAGATCCATCGTGATAATGTGAATGTCCACCGTGGTGATGTGGAGATACATCGTGATAATGAGTATGTCCACCATGGTGATGTGGAGATCCATCATGATGATGTGGAGATCCATCATGATGATGTGGAGATCCATCATGATGATGTGAATGTCCATCGTGATGATGTGAATGTCCATCGTGATAATGTGATGGTCCACCGTGGTAATGTGGAGATCCATCGTGATGATGTGGGGATCCATCGTGATGATGTGGAGATCCACCGTGTTGATGTGGGGAACCATCGTGATAATGTAAATGTTCAATGTGGTAATGTGGAGATCCATCGTGATGATGTGGGGATCCATCGTGATGGTGTGGGGATCCACTGTGTGGCGTTCCACTTTGTGAAGTTCCACTTTGGGGTGTTACACTTTGCGGCGTTCCACTGTGTGCAGATTGGGATCCACTTTGCGGCGATCCGCTTTGCGGCGATCCGATTTGCAGCGATTCACTTTGCGGCGATCCACTATGCGGGGATCCGCTTTGCGGCGATCCACTTTGGGTTCCACTACGCGAGGTTTCTGATCCTCCATCTTTTGAAGAACCGCCCCCACCGCCACCTCTTTGGTCTGTTTTAGAACCGCTTGCTTTTGCGTCTTGATTAGAAGAACCTGCTTTTGTATCTGATGATTTTTTATCTAGAGTTTTTGAATCTTTACTATCTGTTTTTTTTTCTTCCTAAACAGAAAAATACAAAATATTATTCTTATCCATTTTAATGTTTTGAAAATAATCTTCAGGAAATTGCACACATTGTTCTAATATTTTTTTAAAAAGAAAGGACAAGAAATGATGATTAAATATGCCAGCTTTAACATCCACAATTTGAAAATTAATAGTTCGCACTTTAAGTTTATTCAGGGTGTACAACTCAGTCTACAACTTTTGATTCTGGATAAATTTCAATTAGTTGCCTGAAGATTATTTAGAAGGCACTTCCCTATACATTTTAAAGTTCTTTTAAAATTTTAAATAAATAAACATCTTATCCATACTAATATTACCAAGATGTAATTGTTTGTTTGTTTTTTTGCATTGAGAACATAGGAATATTCCTCATTCCCATGGAAAAAAATTGTTACGTCCTGGCCACAACCTACGGCCCGACCTTTTTTTAAGTTTTTTTCTGGCCTAGACGGCGAGAAACTATACAGAACGTTAGTTTTGTAAAATTAGTTTTTTGCGTTACTTACACGTTATACGACTCAAAACCTGACTTTTACTTATTTTTCTATCTGATTTGTTTTCTAAGTAAAATAACTTACTTAGTTACTTTTGCATGAAAATGTAACTTTTTTACAATAAGTCGGGTAATTAACACCTGTTAATCAATTGTTAATTACGGTGATACACTTTTCCAGCAAGTTTTTAAATATTAAATAAAAATAATTCTCTCATGATTATTTTTCACAATTGGGCACTGGCAATACTGTCTCTTTGCAGTTCGCGCTGAAAGGACTCGGATCCAGGCCAGAAAAAAAAAATAAAAAAAAAAACAGTTCGCGCTGCGTGAAGCCAGAAGCTGTGGCCAGGAACTCGTTCGTATGACTTGACGTTGGCGTATGCGACATACGTCACAGTCGACTTCCAAGTCGAAAGGACACTGTTTTTCCGTATTTCCGAGTCACTCGTCTTCGATACGTTGTTTTGTTTCATTTTACGCAAACAACAAAAACTGGTAGTCTCCAAAACTAAACGGAACGTATATCTATGGTTCGGCTGGCTCCACATTCACGCGCTCACTCTTCACGCATAGTTCTTTCTTTACGCATAGTTCTCGCTCTCACTATCTCTCACTATCGGTCGTATAGGCATCTCTTTATATCGGGGTTGTCTCACCAAAGGTGTGGAGCGAGCATCTTAATGTCAATCAAGCGAGAACGTCATTGTTGCATTTTATGGTAGGTTCACACGCGCGCGTTCAACTCTACATTCAACGTGCACATTCACATTCACGAGCGTGTAAACGGTACGCCCGAGCCCGTGAACGCGCCTGTGAACGTGAATGCCGCGAATCGGGCAAGTGTCGGTTTTTTGGCAAAGTTCAAAGGATGAATGTGCGGGCGCCCGGTGACTGTTTACACGCGCACGGGCAGTCAGTCTACCCCGCGCTTTCGCGACGAGTGGATCTTCATTCAACGTTGCTAAGAAAGTCGCTGCGATCTTTTTTTCTTTGCAGTATTTTTATTTTTCTCCGTCGTTCATAATTTTGTTTCTTTTTCCAATAAAAATAAGTTAAACCAAAGGATATGGCAGCAACAACACCGAGATCCTCGCTGCTCGCCATTCTGGCACTGACTGACACGACGGCGTGCGTGTGAACAGCTTGAATGTCCGCCGGCCCGGGACGGGCTGCATGCCGCGCAGCCCGCCATCCAGCCCGCCGGGCTGCACGGCGCGCGTGTGACCGTAGCATTAGACATTATTGCTTGACGTTTAATCTATTACTCGCTGGCTGCAATGAGTGCCTGTGACCAATCGTTGCAATAGAACGATCCAAAAAAGCCGTTTTTCGTTTTAGACGAGCATAAATCAGTAGAAATCGTGCGATCATAGCGACACAAACGATTGGGAAATAGAGCTCTGGGCCCTTTACGCGGGCGAAGCTGCGGCGGGGGGCAAATTATTATTATTTAACTAAATATGCGATTGATGTACAATAATGTAAACGTGAATGGAGTACTTTTGCTGATACAAACAGCTTACACAGGTTATGAAACATTCTTAAAAAAATGTACGAAGCAGTTTCCACCAATGAATCATAAAAATAACCGATTACAATAACTAAACTCACTACACCCAAGATGTCCAATAGACAAACAATATAAATAAGACGTCAAAACCGTAAAGATGTTACAAGATTATTATCTGAATTAATTCAAACAACTATTTACAAATATGTCTTATAAATGAAATATTATTAAAATGCGAGAGCAGATCTGACTTACCTCTTTGTTCTAATATTAGTGTGTAATTATCTGAGTGAGGTACTTCATTCCACAGGAACTCTTCGTTCAGATTGGGGGGAACCACTATGTGGAGACCCACCTTGTGGATGCGGGGATCCACCTTGTGGATGTGGGGATCCACCTTGTGGATGTGGGGATCCGCTATGTGGACTTGGGGATCCGCTATCTGGGGTACCACTATGTGGGGTACCACTGTGTGGCGTTCCACTGTGTGGGGTTCCACTGTGAGGCGTTGCACTGTGAGGCGTTCCACTTTGTGGCGATCCACTGTGTGGCGTTCCACTTTGCGGCGTTCCACTTTGTTGGGATCCACTTTGCGGGGTTCCACTGTGTGCAGAATGGGATCCGCTTTGCGGCGACCCACTTTGGGTTCCACTACGCGGGGTTTCTGGGGTGCTATGAGGCGTTTCAATTTGAATTTTGCGCTCGCGACCATCGTGACCCTTAAAGCCTTGATCCTGGGAATGTCCTCGAATGGAGCTCTTTTGAACACCTTCTTGGGAACGTTTACGCTCGGTACCGCCTAGGTTGTCTTGCGATCGTCTACGGCCAGCACCCTTTCCATCATTTTGTCTGTCGTCCGTTCCAGAGTCCTCCTTTTCCTTTCGAGAAGATCCTCCTTCTTTTGAAGAACCGCCCCCACCACCACCTCTTTGGTCTGTTTTAGAACCGCTTGCTTTGGCGTCCTGATTAGAAGAGCCTGCTTTTGTTTCTGAAGATTTTTTAGATGGAGTTTTTGAATCTTTATTATCTTTATCTTTATCTTTATCTTTATCTTTATCATCTTTTTTATCTTTACTATCTGGTTTTTTCTCTTCCTAAACAAAAAATAAATTAATATTATTGTTATTTTAATTCATTTTACCTGTATTTCTTAAATTAAACTGATATTGTATACCTACACAGCTTATTATTGTTCTACTAAATATTTTTGCTAATATAAGGGACAAAGGATGTTTAAATAAAATACCTACTAGAGTTCCGTCGAATAATTTTTCCCGCGATAAAAGGTCGCCTATGTTACTCCCCAAGATCTATTCTATCTTTATACCAAGTTTCATAAATCGGTTCAGTAGTTTCAGAGCCTATTCAATGCGAACAAACAATCAAATCTTTTTTTATTATTTATAAGATTAGTATAGAAAACAACTATGAAAGTAATTATGTCAGCTCAACATGTTGGATGCATCCACATTCCACAACTTATTAAAATCAGTCAGGAAGCACCTTCTTATATTTCTTAAGTAGGTACCTACTTATGGGTATGTTTTTTAAAGTGATTAGTTAATTTGAACAAATAAAAGTCTTACTAGGTACTTTTATGAAGGGATATTGCATTTTACAATAACGTATTGAATACACTTACACTTTTGCAGCAAGAGGAGCAAGCTTTACAATATCCACAGCATTTTTCACAACAGGTCATCATGCCAAGGCAGTACTGACATGTTAAGCAATTGTTACAGCAGGATATTAGTGTGCCGATAAGTCCACAACCACACATCTTTTAAAACTAATAAAAATAGCTATATAATGTTAAATAAATTAAAATACTGTTAGAAAAATTAAAGAATGTAATGTTGTCGTACAGGTATGTCATTTAGTTCCTTTTCTCTTTGATCTGTTCTTTGAGTGTCTTTGATAAAAATAGAATATTTCTAAAGAGTATTATTTACGAGTATATTCAGAATGGTTTTATTTTTCTATCAATACTCTAATAGGTTGGGCTGAGATGATGATGATGATGATGACTCTAAGGGTTTTACGTCACAAAAATAAGAACTAAGTACTTATTTATTATTATTTTAGCATTTATTCAGGCCCGCAGTGTTTCGTAGCTTTTTGATAAATTCAAAGAAGAATTAGTAAGGAATTAATACTGAAATCCATAAATTCAGAGAAAAAATATATAAATAGGCAAATACAAATACAAATATTCTTTATTGACACCAAGGTATGTACACAGACAGATAACACATACAAAGAAAACATTAGGTTTCAACAGGCGGCCTAGGTACTAACAATCTGGTCAAATTATGGACAAATTATTAGCGCGCTCACCTCACTTGGCACTGAGTACAAAAAATATCCTGCTCAAAGAATATTTAGAAACTAGGTATATACACTATTGGTAACATCTATTGAAATACCATGAAGAACATAAAAAAAATTACATAACTTTTAATATTAATAATTAAAAAAAAAACATACTTTTAATAAGTTACTTGCTTATCTTGTGGGTTTCGACCTCACAAACCTTGGTGTCGGAATTATAGAACCGCCTTAGGCTTCCGACATGGCTCTTAATAACGACTACATCCGTTGATAGCAGCCGGGACCAACGGCTTTACGTGCCTTCCGAAGCACGGAATCATCTTTCTATTCGGACAATCAGGTGATTCAGCCTGCAATGTTCTAACCAAACTGAGGAAAGTCTCACAAAGTAATATTTGTTCGACGGTCGACGAGTCCCCACCGGGATTTGAACCCGGAATCTCCGTAACGTCAGGCGAGCTTTTGACCACCAACGGAGGCTGTTGTTTTAATACCTATCTATACTAATATTATAAAGAGGAAATGTTTGATTGTTTGTTTTTTTGTTTGTTTGTTTGTTTGCATCGAATAGGCTCCGAAACTACTGAACCGATTTCAAAAATTCTTCCACTGTTGGGAAGCTACATTCACCCTGAGTAACATAGGCTATATTTTATTTTCAAAAAATTAGGGATCCTTACTAAAACTTCAATAATGTAACCCAAGGTGTGAAAAAAATACGTAAAATATTCCTAATAATTGAAAATACTCCGAAAGTACTGAACCGATTTTAGTGAAACTTGGCACAAAGTTTGAATAGACCTTAGGAAAGAACATAGGCTACAATTTACTGCGGGAAATTTTCTCATTCCCACGGGAAAAATTGTTAAAGCGGGCGGAGTTGGCACAAAGATAGAATAGACCTTGCGGAAGAACATAGGCTAACTTTTACCGCGGGAAAATTCCTCATTCCCACGGGAAAAACTATTAACGGGAAGCTAGTGTACAATAATGCTACTTCAAAATTCGTATTCGTGTGGTTACGGTATTAGAAAAGAACCATCGCATGTCTTCAAATTGCCCACTGGGTGTCGTAAAAGGTGAAACATAATTTTCGCAAATGAAATAATATAATAATAATAATATGTGGGACAACTCACACACGGCCATCTGACCCCAAACTAGGCAGAGCCTGTACTATGGGTGCCAGACAGCTGATATACATACATATATGAATATACAACATCCAGACACAGGGCAAACACAAGTGCTCATCACACAAATGTTTGCCCTGGGCGGGATTCGAACCCGCGACCCTGTGCTCGGTAGGCAGACGTACTACCAACTAGGCTACGGGGCCGTCAATCTAATGTTATGCTACAAATCATCTATATTTGTGGCATTTGTTGCATGCGGCAGCCATTTGACGCCAAGGAAACGTCGTGGCTAAATAAATTTCAAAGCAAATTAATGTAAAATTTGTTTATCAATTATGTGGAATGCCACAATGCCGCACAATGATGCTCCAGCGTAAATTAGCCTTCAGAATAGAATAGAATATACTTTATTGCACACCAGTAATAAATTACAAACAATACAGTTACAACAATATACGTGTACAAATAGGCGGCCTTATTGCTAAAGTAGCAATTTCTACCAGGCCACCCATGGTAAAGGAGAGGCGCAACGATGAGTGCGGGACAGTGCATTATATTCTTTAAATTCCAAAAATACTAATTAATACCTACTAAAACCTACGCAAATAAATAATCACATACCTATATAAGTTATTATAAAATACAGAGATATTAATAAATCAGCCCTAAAATTAAAATAAAATAGAATAAAAAATTAACAAGAGTATGAAAGCAAACAAGAATAAAGAAAAACTTTGCTGTAAATTTTAATCAGAAGGGGTGTTTTTATCATTTTCGGTAAAAGTGGAGAAATTGATCAATCCCTTAGAGTAAAAATTTATATATTATACTCGTTAGGTATACCTACTCTAAGATCAATCTTTTGACGAGGTTATTTTTTCCGTTTTTGTCAAACCGATATTTGCATCCTTTTTATTATGAGCTGATAACTGTTATTAGGTCCGATTCTACTTATTACGCTCAAACTTATATTTAAAAATCATTATGTCTCTTTCACGTTCTTAAGAACGAAAAGGGACAGGTGATTGTCAACTTAAACTTAGAGACGTCAAACAACGATTTTACGCGCAGTTCGCACTAATTTAGCAGGGATTTAAAAACATCCCGACTAAATTAAGCTGAATTTGACAGCTGCGCTGCTTATTTTGATTATCATTTGTTCAAAATTAAATTCATTCATCTCCCATCCTTTTAGATTCCCATATGAATGAAAGAGACCAACAACTTATCACGCCGAGCCACGCCAGAATTGAGCCCATAGATTATGTTAATAATTGGGGTATGGTACTGTATGGTACAGTAGCCAGCACATGCGGATGGACATCATGACCTTGAGAACGCCCGTATTCCGTAGCGGTAGGGGCTAATTTCGTAGTGCGAATGTCCAACCGCATGAGCTGGCTTCTCGTAGGAACGAGGTATTTTCCCGCTATAAAAAGTAGCTCATATGTTTTTCTGAAATCAGAAATCAGACATATTTGATAAGCTATATTATTGTAAAGGTTCATTAAAATCCATTCAGTAGTTTTTGTGTGAAAGAGTAACAAACATACATCCGTCCTGTGCATCCATCCATATTTACGCATTTATAATAATTAGTAGGACAGATCAGAATTCAGTTTAGATGGAATTCTAGAAATAATTGAGATTCAACAATAATACACTCTAGAAGAACCAATTTGCCGGAAGACGTAGATCTTTGACTTCTATGAAAACACAATGGATTTAGTAATGATCGCCATGGTTGTAGGCCTCAATTAAAAGGTAATTTCCGAGCATAGTAGTGGTAAATATTGTACTAAATATTACTAGTAGATATTTGTGTGTTTTACAGAACTCAGGATAAATACAACAAAGAATATTCGAAGAAGGAAGAGGAGGCAAATAATTTTTCAGTTAATAACATTTAAATCTCCAATTGTATTTTTTTTACATACTTATCGCCCTTATCGGATATGTAATTGCATATATAAGTTGAATATACATATTTTAATAAAGTGTGCCTTTATAAACATTATGAGCGTATTTTGGATTTATTGAACCATCTAAAGGTTTAACTAATTATTTCTAAAAACATATCGTTAGTGGAAAGGATAAAATGATTAAGTTATTTAAAAATAGAAAAAAAAGTCATATCGCTTATCCTATTGAGTTTAGGGAGATGTTGCAAAGAGAAAGATAGGTACATCAATTATAATTATATTATTATTATTATTATTAAATTATATTATATATCAATTTATTTCCACTGACGATATTATTATGTACTTCAAGGTGAAGGTATTAAAGTTAGTTTTTAATTCTTGCTTTCGAAGCACAAGAGTACAATGATTGAGGAATTACGTACTGGTACCTACCTACCAGAGAAGACACCTCGAATACATTCTATGGCCAACATGGCGGCAGCGGGAGGCGGGCGGAGTGCGCGGCGAGAAGAAAAACAAAACACGAACGACATACCCCCTGGCCACAGCTTCGCGCGGCGGCGGCGCGCGGCGCGGCGGCGACCGCGACCAGCGAAAGGCGATGGAAACAAACAAACGTAGGCAATTTGTATGAAGCCGTCCACAGCTACGGGTAGTCGCAGCAGCGGCAGCGGCGGCGGCGAGACGAGCATCGAGCTATTAGCGAAAGGGGTTATAGGGGCACGCGGCGGCGGCGGCGGTGGGTGTATGCGGCATCGCATCTACAGGCCGTCCACTATAGATGACCTCCGCCTGCCATAGTAGTACTTTGGCGGCGGGGGGCAACTTACGGCGAACGGTTTGTAAAGCGAATACGCGGCGAGCCGGGGGCTACCATCGCACCGCAGTTCGCGCCTCCAGTCTCGCCGCAGTTCGCGTGAAGCTGTGGCCAGGCCCATAGAAGTTGGAGGTCACGACCTCCAATTCAATTACCTACAATGAGTGCGGTTCGCGATGTCGTTTCTATGTACGCTAAACTATAGGATTCAATCTAGTAGAGTGTAAACAAACAGTAGTGGCAACAGACAATTTACGAGCGCTGTAACACGCCCGCCTAACGGCTGATTTATTACGGGAAAGTGCCTTTTTTAGAGGGCCATTTGCACGTCGTAAGACGTACGTATTCGAGAATCTTCCACGTGTTTTATGATGTATGAGTTTAGATATTGAAAAAAAAACAAGGACTAGAGGAGGCAATACAGGCAATTTTACAAATAAATATATGGGGACTTACCAAGTTTCAACAGTATAGGTATTATAGTTTCGGAATAAAGTGGCTGTGACATACGGACGGACGGACAGACAGACATGACGAATCTATAAGGGTTCCGTTTTTTGCCATTTGGCTACGGAACCCTAAAAAAACAATGAAATCTTATCTCTACCAATATTATGATTAGGAAAGATTTGATTGTTTGTTTGCATTGTATAGGCTCCGAAACTACTGAACCGATTTTAATAAAACTTGATCCTTACAAAGATAGAATACACGAATTAGAAAAGTACATAGACTACCTTTCATAAATTTCCAAAACTGTTTGGCAAAAACTGCTGTTTGGCGGGCGGAGCCGCGGGCGGTAAGATATTTATAATTTTAGAAACGTTTGTATCTAAAATGAAGCGCTTAGTCACAAATTGATGTGCAATTACTCAAAAACCTTTTCCTTTTTTGTTGATAAACTGCTTCGTAACACGAAAATTCCGGTTCTTAATGGACACTTCGCATTTTTGTGACAAATTACTACCAAATTCTAAATGTAAGAAGAGCCTTGGCATTGAGCCATTTGCATTCGTTTTTTAAAACAGTCACGATCTCACTGGCTGGTAGATTTACCCTGAAAACAGGGTGAATGGATTAAGACACCCCACCCCCTACACTAGCGTCTTTCAAGCGTCAACGTCGTTGTGCGTCGCGCATACAATCATCCGCGTCCGTCTTTTGTTTCACTCGCCTTGCTGCCTATGATTGTATGCGCGTCGTCTATGTGCGTCGCGCATACAATCATCCGCGTCCGTCTTTTGTTTCACTCGCCTTGCTGCCTATGACTGTATGCGCGACGCACGATGTCGACGCGACGAAAGCGCTAGTGTGGGGGGTCTATTAGTTGAAAAATAGTGGGCGTAGCCGCGGGCAGACAGCTAGTTCTACATAAATGTTGCATTCTTTGCTTGTTGCAAATATGGTGACGACATTTTATTCACAGGCACGTACTAAAATATATAAATACTAGATGAAAACCCGGCTTCGCTCGGGTGAAATGTGACTCATAATTATACATCTAGGTACAAAATGTAGGTAGATTAGATATTTCTGTAGTCATCGCTTCTCAAGGAATATTAAAGGTAAGCAGGCATGATTCGTATAGCTTCGTTCATTGTGTTTAGTAAATATAGTAAATAAAAACTGCAATAGTTTTTCCACAGATAATGTTTATTTTAAATCAACATTCAAAATAAACTAACATAAATTAATAAAATATTAAACTTTTAAGGTTAATTCTCTGTAAACCTCTTTGTTTTAAGCACTCAATGGGGCTAATTCGGTATTGCACCCGCCTTATCTTAACTAAATTTAGTTCATTTTTGACAGGACTTAACAAATCTTGACACGATTAACGTTCGGATACACATTATCTCGCTCTGTGCACGCTCCTGCAATGTTTCTTTTTCAAGAGAAAGGCAAAGGTGTAAAGTCATGCAACCTTAATCTGCAATAAAGTGAACGTTACTGAATCGAACGCACGCGCAACGAAACGCAACTTAGTATGTGTTACGTTCCGTTTTAGTTTCGGAAATTAGAATTTTTTATTTTTTCTGCGTAAAACAAAGACGAAATTGCAAAATAGAACTTAATGGTCGATTTGTTGTACAGTAAGCAGCACATGCGGCTGGACATTATGACCTTGAGAGCCCCCGTATTCCGTAGCGGTAGGGATGAATTTCATATTGAAAGTGTCCAACCGCATGTGCTGGCTTCTGTACGTACTGTTAAGTGAAGGCTAAGCTGGGCCAACGCGATTGCGATTCTGTTCCTTATTCGATGGACATAAGAAAGGTACAAAATCCAAAGTAATTTGCTTAGCATGCTCTTGCTTGTACGATTGATAGAGTTTTTAGCTGAAAGACTCGACCGACCCCGCTGACCTGACTGAGGATGAGCGATTCAGTAATTATCCAGGATTAGCGAAAGGAGATTGGTTGAAGCAACTCATCACTATTTAATTTTTACTCGATTTCGAGTTTATAACCTCAAAACTTACAAAATATATTAAGTCTACACCTAAAAAAACGAATCTAAATTAGGACCATTTTAAGTTCAAAACACCTAAAAATGACAGATAACGAACTTAAAATGACAGATGAATGGTCGTTCCCGAATAGCTAAATGGCGTTAGTTCAACTTATTTTTAGTCCTGTCAGATTCCATACAAAATTAAGTTAAGTCGTGCGTTCCGAATAGCTAAATATGTCATCTGACACATCTAAACTAAATTTTAGTTAAAATTTAGTTAAGATTAGTGCATTGGCCAACATCGAATCGACACCATTGTCTTTATCTACTTTGGCGAGTAGATAATGGTGTAAAACCACGCATTCCATATTCTAAAAATATGTAAACCACGCACTCGGTATTCCAAAAATATTATGTTTTCTTGTAATGTCATCTAAGTTTAAAAATCTGGCAATTAAATCGGGTCTATGTTCTTTTTTAATGCCTTGGAAATTATCTAACAATTCCTGCCAATTCGGATTGCACGTAAATGTTATAAATAAGTCTGGTTTACCATACTTGCATACAATTGCCATGGAATTCTATATAGATATAGATAATTTTGCATCATATGCTGGGGACTTTCCACATAAGTTAATGGCAATATTATCATTTTATTATCCGTTTCTCTATCATTATTGTACAGGCTATCCATTAAATTGTTATAATTGTCAGCTCTGAGCTGTTTTGATTCATTCGAAGAAACAATAATCTTTGAGATTCAATCCTAACATAGGCCAATTTTGACGAATAGCAAGTCTATAGGTAATTAGGTACTGATAAAATTGTAACATGATGGCTTCGAGCAGTTCGACTCTCTTCTCTGTGTTGAAGATTTTCATACCCTCCAAGTTCTCCATTAGGAAAAAGTAAAGGCTTTCCTTACCCTTTAGCCTTGGCTAAATTACGAATTTACTGGGACTGGTTGATTTGAGTATAGAATAGGTTGATATAATAATATAATCTCAACATTAATGGAGGTTCGCCGTTTTCTCCTACAAAGATGACCGCTAACTCATTATATGATGCAGTGTTACACCCACGCAAATCAAGAGATTTAAGTATGTAATAAAACTGCATTGATACCAAATAGGTATTTGGGTTGATTTTCTTAGGCTGCTTTTAATTGTTGCTTTTATATTTTGACAAAAGGATTGGATTCATTGAACATTGTTTCTAAGGACCTCATTATATTGCTTCTTCATATGTTATTTCTAGAATCAGATAAACACATTCATAAATCATACAATCAACTGAAAGTATACTGATATTTGAATGGTGTTATTTGAAAGTGCTAAATATAGGTACATAGTAGGGTTAGTTGATATTCTGTACAAAACCTGCTTGAATATTTACGTCTGCCAGCCATTTGAAATGTTTTCTTGCTCTTCTTCTATAGAAAAAAAATCACTGCTGAATTCAATTCAATATTTATAATTATGGCTTCTGTCAGTAGTAAAAAGCACCTAACAAAGAGTATGTCTTAAAAAAGTGTCAAAAACAATATTTTCGCGAAACGTCAACGACCGAAGAAAAGTATTAGTTTTGTTATGATCAAGGATTTTATAAGTAGATATACGTACCAACCAACCAACCAACCAACCAACCAACCTCCAACCTCTTCCAACCTCTTTGATACGTACAACATCCTTGGTTATGATTCACTCAATGTTTCCATGGCGACTGCGGTTTGTATATCATGGCGACTGCGATTTGTTTGTCAGTGTTATTAGAATTTAACGAAATTCTCCATAATCCGAATTTTGCGGATATATGTTGTCGACCCGAAATCAATATTTTTTTATGTTTTGTTATTTATATAAGGTTTCGATCAAGTCTACCGTACCCCTTGACGAAATTATTAATATAGATAAATTTTGTGGCTTTGGCGTGTGGTTTTCAGTAAAAGTTAGGACCAAATTATAACTCTTACTGCAGTAGTGTAAAGCTATTCTCACCTGTGTAACCAATATATTTAATAAAGTGGGAAACTGAAATAAAGGAACTTAAGTATTCAATTGAAAGCAGACTGTTGCAACAAATTAAGCATTAAAATATCGAAAAAAATCATTCCTGGCTTACGTGAGGCTATTGTACGGTCAGTTGCAGGGATAATTGACCCCCTTCTCTTAGTCTGCTACATAGACAACCGACCTCCTGTTAGTAGCAGCAACTAAGAGGGGGTCGGGGGGTTTGGTTGTCTATGTAGCAGGCTCCTAATGATGATGATGAAGCGACAAAAGTAGAGTTTTCCGTTCCCCAGCTATGCTTTTTACACCACAGTCAGGTTAGTACTATTATATACTTTTGTGCCACACTATGCAATATAGCATAACAGCTGAAAAAAAAGGTAGCGTCTCAGCATTATGTCATTATGTCATTCCAGGAAACAACTGAGATAGTGTTGTAACGTGGTGCATCACATGCCACCTCGTTGCCTCATTCTCATCTCATTTACCATTTTCGTCTAAATTCGAATATATTCAATTTTGGAATTTAGTCGACAATCATCCGTCATTTCATTCATTTTTTTATTCACTTTTGGTTTACCCCTCGGCCAGGCCGGCCGAGTTCTAAATTCTCGTGATTTCCCTGTTCCCTGTTTCGTAGTATTTTATAATATTCATTAAACCTTGTCGACAAGTCTGTGTCACCTTTTACTACCAGTGTTTCTACTTTTCATCATGTTATCTTGTGCGCGCTCGCTGGCTCGCCCAGGACCTGGCGCGCCGCGGGTGTCACAGTCACAGTGTCATCAATAGAACTTAATACATTTAATTTTGTTCCTGTTGTTCCATAAATGCTTGCTTATCGTGTGCGTTTCGAGGTTAATCTACCTCATCAACCCTAATGTCCGAATAAATTCAGCAGCCTATGGCTTCTGATATGACATGTAGGTATAAACACTACATACATGGATAAAAGCCGGGACCAACGGCTTTACGTGCCTCCCAAAGCATGGAATCATCTTTCTTTTCGGACTATCAGGTGATTCAGCCTGCATTGTTCTAACCAAACTGGGGAAAATCTCACAAAGTTATATTTGCTCCAAGAGTCCCTCCCCACCGGGATTTGAACCCGGAATCTCCGTAACGTGCTGTTTCATAAATACAAGCCTATAGAGTCCTACTGCATGACCTAGTCTTTACATAAAAGGAGATGTTGGCAAGCGGATTGGGGATAGTAGTAGTTGGTCATCATTATATCAGCTCGTAGCAGTCCACTGCTGGACTTAGGCCTCCCCAAGTGTGCGCCACAATACACGATTCTCCGCTGCTTTCAACAGCCACCGCCAGCTACCTTTTTCAGGTCGTCGGTCCATCTTGCAGGGGGGCGTCCCACGCTACGCTTGACAAGATCACTGATCGGTCACTCCATACAGAAAACGAGTTTTGACAAGCTACTTAGTTTTGAATAACAACTGAATATCAACTACAAGTGAATGGCGCTAGGCGCTATGTAAAACACCCCCGAACACCACCGGCGGAGTCCCGCGGTGCCTGCGGGGTGCGGGGCGTGGGGCGCTATATCGGGCGGGGAACTCATTTTGGCGCGGGGGGGTGAGTGTCCTTTCTGTACGGGTTAGTACTATTATTTTCTTCTGTGCCAAGCCGTGGTCTCCATTCGAGAACCTTTCGAGTCCAATGCTCGTCCGTTCTGCGAAAGATGAGACTAGCCCACTGCCACTTTAGCTTATCACATTATTTTTTTTCTTTGTTTCTTTGTGTTGGTAACACAAGTGAACTCCCCTGCCTTTTGCTTACTTTTAAGTCCTCCTGCATGGCGAATATACTCTTAACTCTTATTTTAGTATGATTGTTACTTAGTACGTAAAAACGTAATAAAATATGACCTAGGGGGTAATAAAAAAAACTCATTAATTTCCGAAGATTACGTCATCATCAATCAAGCAGGATATCTTGTCCCCGTGATTAATACTCGTATGTAGTAGAGTGATACGAAAATAATAGGAGAAAATGTGCTTCCCATCGGCTAAGAAATAAGTTCGTAATAAACGTTCTTAGATTTTCGCGATTGCTACTAGCTGACATCAATGCCTGTTAGTAAAATTCGTAATAAATTAAAAAATAAAATCTAAACAAACAAACCCATATAAAGTTTTTTTTTAATATTTATTTTTTCCTTTTCTTCATTAGCTCTCATAATACATCATTAACAGCTTATACATGTCCCCACCGAGGGGCTCGAGTATAGCCTGAAATCAAGATGAATAGGCCTATTCAACCGCGCTGGCCCAGTGCGGGTTGGTCAACTTCACACACAACCCTTGAATTACTTCGCAAGTGTTTCTTCTCACGATGTTTTCCTTTTCAAGTCCGAGGAAGCTTGATCCGTCGTATACTTTCTCGACTCAAGCATAGGTCAATTTAAAAAAAATGCTTCTCTTCAACGTAAGAGCGTAAACGTACACATATGAATAAAAAAATCTGAAACACATTGGTACGTGCCAAGGTTCGAACCCGCGAACTTCCGAATGAATGTTAACGGCTCTAGCCACTTGGCTACCGACGCTCAATACATAGTATCTTAAAACTATAAACATAAAAGCTAAGGTAATTAATCAAATGTGTATAATAACACACCTCAAGTGCCTCAAGGCTACTACAGCCTGCTAAAAAACATACATCATCTATACTGTGGCTCAGTTTGATATTCAGATTATCACTTTTTGCCCTTGGGGTTAATATGCCCAGCAGGGCAAACGCATTACCTCTTTTCTTCCACCGCTCAATTTTTGGGGCTCCCAAAAAGCTAAAGTAAGTAGTACGAGTATAAAAAAAAAGACCCAGTAAAAAAAAAATGTGCGTCGTAAACAAATAATTTTACCTCTATGGTCGTAAATAAATTTTATAAAAATTTCAATTACTACTAAGTACCTACTACATTCATCTAAAAATATCGTCTGAAAAAAGAAAACGAACTTTTATTTTGTCATGTATTTCAGTTTGCATGGTGCACACCTGGGCTCCACTATTTGAGTAGTGCGTAGAAACTTGGGTAAAAAAGAAATAAAGATACTTAGTATTATATTTTTGTAAAAGTTACTAATAATTAATATAAAGCCTGACCAGAAAAATAAAAAACTTGCTCAGGGGGCTTCACATGTATATTTTTATGTGTTAGATTTGGCAACAATTTTCATTATAAAGTTAGTTTTTTAGAAATTGGAATATATGGCTAATATATTTTTTATTTTTCAGCTCGGGCTTCAAAATAATTATTTGGTTTCAAATAAAAAACTCTACAAACACCCATTCAACATACGAACATGAGGGTTTTTTATAGTTAAATGCTTTTAGGTATTTTTTTTTGCGTTTTTTTTTTTTTTTATCGTGTAGGAAGCAAGCAAGTCTTCTTGGAATGTAAAGCTTATTAAAATTTGACCAGAAACGCAAATCTTCTTAAGGTTTTCGTAGCTATGCAATAGTAGGTAGGTCCGGTTTCATTTTAAGATAAGCGTGAAGAAAAAGTGAATTAATCCATTTACTTCGATTTAATACATTGGGCGTTAAATTGACGCCTATTTGTCATAAAGAAAAGGTCTAGTCTCGTGAGTATCGAGTTCAAAATACTAGTTACAAATTTTCATTCGCATCCCTAGTGTTTGCAAGTTCCGAGGCTTTGCATGCAACGGTTTGTTTGCTCACACAATTTTATAGCATTTTTAATTTCGCGTCTCTCTGAAAACGAATGTTACGAAATGAGACTGAAAATTGAAATATCTCTTTTTAGCACTTACAGAAATTTTCTCAAACATTTTGTTTCCTTTGCAGAAGTAAAAAATAAGACAGTAAAAAATCACAGTGAAGCAGATTTTCAATACATTTGCGTAGATGATTTTGAAAGTAAAAAAACCTAAGTTACCCGATCCACGAAGCAAATTTAAAAAAAAGGTGGTTCTATTGACCAAAGGTGAAAGCGGTGCTTCTGTTAATTTTATAAAAACACACATCATTTCGATTTGATCAATTGAGAGATCCAAGGAAACTGTAACTATGGGTATACTACTCTTTTTTATTGCTTGGACTTGTACACATACGTTTGAGACGAGAGCTTTGGTTTGATCAAAGCTTTTTAGCTTCTTTAATGACGCCATTAAGTGTTTTGAATTGAAGTTGATCAACCTGCACTTGGCCAGCGTGGTTGACTAAGGCCTATTCACCCCGATTTCAGGGTAGGCTTGTGCCCCTCGGTAGTGGCATTATTATATGAGCTGTTAGTTAACATTGCAAACAAAATCTATCTGCAAAAGTTATCCAAGATTCTCATTTGTAACCATCATTTTTATTCATGCCCAATTTAGAACTATGGCCCAACCAACCAACTCTCATGAGCTAGATGCGTTTGATTCAAACAATTCCAAAACTCAAGTTACCTTGATTAAATGTTAGTTGTGAAACTAGTCGAGGTGAAATTGCTGTGGTTATTAAATAACACGAAACTAGTTACAACTGTTCGTCCTTTGGGAGATTATGAAATTGCAACGTTTGTATGTCAATTTGATAAACATAATTTGATAAAATAGATGTATAATAGAAATGAAATGAAAATATTCTTTATTGCACACAAACAGTTAAAAATAAAATACAAAGAAATGTACAATTGGCGGCTTCTTGGTAATTATTAGAGCTTAAAATATTTAATTACAGGAGGTGTCACACTTGTAGGAGAGCTTTGAGCGAAATTACACAGGTTAGAAGAATTGTCATTTTAATACTTTTATGTTGATTTAAGAGGGCCCCAAATGAATTATCTCCTTTGCCTTTAGACAAACGATTAACCACTTCAAAACATCGCTATCTTATTTTCGCCAGTCCAATTAACACGAAAAGGTTCGAATTCCTACAATCTCATTAACCAATGAACCATAAAATTGCTGGCCCCAAAAAGATTCGTGATAATCCACCCTTTATTCCCCAAACAGTAATCACGATGCCTATCGTAATAGCCAAATAATCATAAACACAGAACGAATGATAATTAGGTTTATGTACTCTTTTAGTACCAACATTAGGACAAAATTAATACTTTTGCGGCTCGCTTATTTCTTCAAGCTACCTATTTTGCTGGAAGTTCCAAATCTAAGGTAAAATAAATTAATTTCGTGTATGTGTTTTGGACCATGTCACTTGTTTTTGTCTAGTTTTTCATTAAAAGCGAATACGGATCTATACTATTAAAAGGTATGATTTTCCTTATTTTTTAAATGCAAGAACCGATGGCTTTAAAAATGAAAAAGCTCTTATTAATGCCATCACCATCTCTGCCTAGTTTGAAGTCAGATAGCCATGTTTAAGAAGTCCCTACCTACATATTACCCTTAATTGTCCCCTGATACAGGCTTACACGCTTAAAAGGGGTCTCCGATCACCAAATTATTGTAATACGTTTCAAAAAATTAAATAAATTTTGAACTTTTTGAATTTTGAATATTATGATATTACTAGCTGTCCGCCCACGGCTACGCCCGCGTTGTTTTTTTTTATTTGTTTTTTTTTTTTTTTTTTGGGTATGAAAAATAGATGTTGGCCGATTCTCAGACCTACTGAATACGCTCACAAAATTTCATGAGAATCGGTCTAGCCGTTTCGGAGGAGTATGGAATCGAACACTGTGACACGAGAATTTTATATATAAGATTATTATTCTTTACTTGGCTCTCAAAGGCGTGTCCTTGATTTTCTGTTTCTCTGCAGTATCTACCCACATCTACTTATAATATTGGTTTATTTTACATCACTTCCCTTACACACGACCGACGCACTTATTTTCCTCTGAATTCGAAACTGCTTTTGTCGTAAATCCTTACGAAATATATCGGGACACAAGATGTGACTTGGTAGCATACGACATTAGGTTTGGAAAAGTTTTTGTGTACTTATTTTGAAGACCTTGACTCTAATCGTCAGCTCCGAAAGACTAGGTTAGTTTCGCTATGGCACCCTTTCAAAATATCCAAATCCAAACCAAAAAGTATCGGTATGGTACGCATGTACTCATCTTTCGGTTTTACGTCAAACAATAGCAGGTACAATTGAAAAGAAAAGTGCATCCCGCCAGCCTCTACTGACTTTCTAGGAGTGCAAATAAAAAGTCAGTTTTCAATACTAAACCAGTCTTGTATTTATTAGATTTGGTCCTATTAATAAAAATCAACAATAAAATAATCAACAGTTCAAATAGTATTAAAATAATATTAATTAAAAATACATAATGAATGATTGAAAAAAGTTACAAAAATATTAAAAATTACTAAAAATATAAGTAATTAGGATAAAATATTGAAGTAAAAGATTTTAATATTACACCGTAAAAGTTTTCTTTTCAACATGCCCAGAAACTGAAGGGTGCCATAGCGAAACCATACCATAGCGAAACTAACCTGGTTTTCCCACCTCTCTAATAGTCAAAGTCAAAGTCAAAGTCAAATAGTGTTTATTCGAAGTAAGATTTCACAAATCGTTTTTCGACGTCGAGGAGAGTTCACGATTTGGCTGTCTTCTGTGGAGAAGAACTCTCCGGAAGAAACTCCACAGGCGTTGCATCTTTTCAAAATATTTTTACATAGGTAATTATTATTTTATACAATTTGATTAATATAACAAAGAGTGCAGACGAAATATGAAATTAAAGGAAGGCAACCAGTCAAAGTAGAAAACAAAATAAACAAACTATATAAACAATAAAACAATCGGCAATATAGATAGAGACATAATATAAGGCGACTCGATCCTGTCAACATAATAACGTGATTGGATAATATATTTTCGTTTTCTGTCAGTTTCGATTCGACCAATAGACAGCTGCATGACATTTGGAGCAACTAAAACAGAGAGTTTGGACCCAAACTCTCTGAACTAAAACCCCGAGACACCCCCCCCCGTAGGTACCTCAGCTAGTCGACAGAATTTATTTCTATAAGATTTGCATGTATTACTTTTAAAATGTGTACGAGTATCTAAGACTTTATTCAACAATCCTATCTTATCTTAAATATCATACCTCTTCCTTATGAACATCCATACCCACGTAACATACATACATATAGGTCAAAATGATTACCCTTCTTTTTGCTTCGCTGTAATCAATTAAACGTGATGTCATGTAGCCTATAAGCAACGGACGATCAAGAGGCTTCCAACCCCACCTCATTTGTCCAAATATGATACCTAGTTTAGAAGTTATGAGGGAACAGATGAACATCCATACCAACAAAAATAAATACATACAGACATACGGGTCAGAATGAGATAACCCTCCTTTTTTTTTCGCCGTAGTCAGGTAAAAAAGACCCAAAACCAGGTCTTCTTTGATAATATTTTAAATATTCATTACTTTCGATTAGACTGTATGACCGAGATGCTTTGCTTTTCTCTTTGAGAAAAATATAAACTAAAAAACAACGACTATCAGTGTAGATTTTGTCACTTGTCAAATATTTACCACCATTCTTTTTTGACCATTTTATAGAAGTAGGGCTTAGGTAGGCTTTTATAGTGTTTTTATTTTTACATCTTTTATTATACATATCGTTTCTTTTATATTTTCATCTTTACTACTTGGAACAGCGGAATTTGTTATAGAAGATATACCGAGCAATTTTATTGGAATTACTTCCACCATGTCCAATCCAAAATCAATACACGACAAAAGGCCATACTTAAAACTTTTCCGAAGTGAGATGCACAATGACTCTTTTCCAACAGACCACGAGACAGGGTTACTGCAGTTTAAACTAGAACTCCAGTGGTGCATCAGCCAGCTCGAAAAATCACTAAAAAACAAGGCAAGTTATAAAGAACACTTACAAGAAAAACGCAAAGTGCTTGCGATGCTAAGAAATGAAGAACAGCCAATAATAGCGAAAAGACTGCTGATGAGGAAGTACTGTGGCGATTACAACTGCAAAATGTCAAGAGCATCTAATTTGTATAAAAAGAAAACTAATCCGGTAAAGGATGATAGAGAAATTCAACTTGATGATGAGAATACAGCAACTGGGAATAATCTAAGAATAAAACCTGGAAATTTGTTGTTGCTGCATAAACAAGAATTTAAAACGAAATAAAATGCACTCTGAAATATATTTTCAGAAATAATTCACGCTTTTTATGTTTTAAATATATTTCTTTTAAAATATATTTCAATGTTTTAGTCAAATCAAATTAGAATACGCAATTAATTATACATAAGCAAGCACACTTTATTAAAATATATATAGGTAATATAAAACTGATACATTACATTATCCAATTAATATGGTTACAAAAACAGAATTGGAGATTTAAATGTTGTTAACTGAACAATGATTTGCTTCTTCCATCTTCGAATATTTTTTGTCGTCTTTATTCAGAGTCCTGAAAAACACAGAGACATGTAATAGTCTACTAGCAATATTAATTAGGGTAAACCACCGAATTATTGACAGTTTTAGCGATGTGTTTATAAAACAGACAATTTATTTATTAAAATAATTTGCAGTTACCAATTTACATAGACAAATAAGTTAATTTATACTATATAAAGTGTAGAAAACAAGTAAACATATAGGTATTATATGATTTATTCATCATAAAAGTACTTTATTGAAATAAGCGTCCATCACCCAAATATTGACATCTCTCACCCTAATATTGACAATCATTCGCCAATTATTGACAGTACGTTTCAGTGGGTATTAAAATTAAAATTTGTAATGTAAAAGGTAAATAAAACACACTTATCTATACTAAAATCAAATTAAAATTAAAAACATAATAATTATGTAATTAAAATTTTCTAATTAAAATAATTATTCTTTTCTAGAAAATTTTCAATAATAAAATTAATCCAGCAGTTTATGTTTATAGTTTTTAATGTTGTCTTTAGTTATTTTTGTTTAGTCTCTAATTCAGCATTGTTATCACTCTTTAACACAGTTTTTTTCAGGATTTATTTCAGTCATTTCAATGGTTCTTTGTTTAGCCTACGAGTATACTTCTGTTACTCACGAATTTGTCTCCTCAACAATCTCTTTTTTTGCTGTCAAAGAAAAGTCGTGACTTTACGCTTTCCACTTTTACAAGTATACGGAGAGGGGTTCTTTCTTTTTCTGTCTCTTCATTTTTACAAGTGAAATGTTTCTTTCTTTTTCATACAAGATTTAATCAGAAATAATGTTAATTTTTTTGTTTCAGGTATAAATTTTTTTTGTACAACTTACTTCTCAGTTTTCTTAATTTTCTTCAACATTCTGTTTTCTTTTCTTTTTTGTACCTGTTCAATTTTTTTTGTGTTTCTCTAAACTTTGTTCTCTCATCCTGTTGCCATTTTTTCGACGTTAGTACTCTCTCTTCTTTCTACGTTTTGTAGGTACTGCTTTTCTAATGGGTGTTTTAGCAAAAACCAGAACATCATTTAGCTTAATTTTTTTTGCAGATCTAACAGGTGAATAATTTTTGCAGACTTGTTTTGTTTTACCATTATTAGCATATTATGGTGTACGGATTTTTGTGGACGTAGATATGTTTCTATTTGGTCCATAAAGTCTTGGTTAATATTTTGCTTGAATATCTGATTAGTTGTTGCTATAACTTTAATGTCGTTTTTGTTTGTAGTATGTTCGTGAATATCGACATTGTGAACTATTTCAATAAAAAATTGGCTTGAATCAGCTAATAAAAACAGCAAATTGTCAATGTCTAATGTTGGTTTTCAATGGTATCTAAATAGTCAATGGTATCTAAATATACACTTTTAAATTATATTATGGACATGGTGTTAATATATGGACAAAACCAATTTAGACATGGTGTCAATATTTTTTTAAATCAGCAAAAGAAGTTGTTATTTTTAGGTCAAGCTATTCTCTACCCTAAAATTAGTCAAAAATAATGTAAATTTACTAACACTTATGTAGAAAATATTAGCACATTATTAGTTTCAATTATTGTCAATATAATGCAAAAGCATCAAAATTAACACCATTTATTGACACTAGTATTATTGCATTAAGACATTTATAAATAATGATACTGAGTTTATGTTATCGTTTCTTATATATTAAATGAACTAAAAAATAACAAATTTCCTAGTAAAATTCACAAAAATATAATAAAGTTGAGGTTTCTGTAAGTTACTCACGCTATCAATTTTGCAGGAAATAAGGCTTTTTGCAAAAAATAATCGGGCTCTCACAAAAACGCGATCAGTGAGAAGCCGCCAATTTAAAAAAATAACTTTGACAGTATTGCCTATATTGAAAAATAAATAAAGATTCGTTCAGTTTTTGCTGTAAGAGTGAATGTTTTAAATAGAACTTAAAATTTTAATTTAACCTATAGGTTGTCAATAATTGGGGGGTTGTCAATATTAGGGTGGTTTACCCTATAACATTTACGGCTATCGTGACCGGCAAAGTATCTTTAAATTAACCTATGCCACGGATGGTGCAGTAGAGATGGCTACATTCTGAGCCGCAAACTTATAATTCGATTTGTCATCGATTCGCAAAGAAGAACCTCTAGCTATGACGATCATTCTTAATCCTCGAAGTACGAGTATATTTTTCATCCCATCATGGTCTCTTTAAACATCAATAAAGATCTACTCAGAGTTTCTGGCGAAGAATTCCGTCTATAGATACTGTACTCCGTCAAATCTGGGACATAATCCAAAGTGGTTAAACTTAAAGATAATGTATTAAATTAAAATAGCACTAAACACAATGTGAAAGCGTCCCTGTATATAAATGGATTTTGAAGTATATTGTAAGATACCCGGTGCACACGTACTTTTTAGTAAAGTATTACATGTTATTTTCCTTCTTTCTCAGACCATTCAACCCTCTGCTGGCATAGGAATCTCCTCTCTTTTGCACTTATATTATATCGCCAGTATCCAGCAAGGTCCAAGCAATACTTAACAATAACAGCTTTTCTAGGTGGACTGGAGATCGCTGTCATATAACTAAATATATATATACGAGTATCTATATCTATACTAATATTATAAAGAGGAAAGATTTGTATTTTTGTGATTGTGTGTGTATGTTTGTAATGAATAAACTCAAAGACTACTGAGCCGATTTTTAGAAAGCTACATTCACCCTGAGTAAAATAGGCAATATATATTTTTTTCTAATTAGGGATCTTTACTAAAACTTCAATAATGTAACCCAAGGTTGTATTGAATGGGCTCCGAAACTGCTAAACCGATTTTGGTATAACTTGGCATAAAGATAGAATAGACCTTAGGAAAGAACAGAGGCTACGATTTTCCTCCTGAAAATTTCTCATTCCCATGGGAAAAAAAAATTAAAGCTGGCGGAGTTGGCACAAAGATAGAATAGACCTTGCGGAAGAATATAGGCTAACTTTTACGGCGGGAAAATACCAAAAACTATTAACGCGGGCGGAGGCGCGGCGGAAAGCTAGTATTTTATAAAGACCCACTCAGTGTAGACCGCCAAGTTCGCGGCAAGCAATATTGTATGTCAAAACCAGAAGAGTGTGGATCCTTACTTGCCGGCCAGCATGTCCTGGATCTCGTTGAAGCTCTTGCCCTTGGTCTCTGGCACCACGAACAGCGTGAAGAAGAAACCAAGCGCGCAGCATACTCCGAAGATCCAGAATGTAACGAAATAGTCCAATTCATGCGCCATAACTTTAAAAGTCCTGAAGGAACACAACTTGTATTTAACTATGTCCAGAATGTCTACTTCCCTAAATTACTCAATCAGCATAGACTAGGTTAAGTTTTCTTATACGTTTATAAATATTTTTTGTACCTAATTTTAAAATTATGATACAGTCTGATGTAAGATAATCATAAGTCTTTGGACCCAACAGAAATTTTAGAAATAAGGCATTTTGTACCCATTAAAAAAAAAAGTTACATATCTGCAGCGCATATAAATGCAGAAAATAAAATAAAATAAATACTTACATCACGGCTGCGAACATGAGTATCCAGAAGAAAGAAGTTACAATGGGCACGGCAGCGGTCTTCACTTCTAGCGGGAACAGCTCACTCGTGACGGTGAGAGGAAGAGACCCTAGACCCAAGCAGTCGGCGACAACAAACAGGCACAGATATATTAAAGGCAGGTATTCGAAACGCCAATCTTCATATTGAAAAAAGTATAATCCGAAGAGGCCCTTAAATCAAAGAAAAAATCATTCGCATCACACATCTAAGCGCACGGAGTGCGCAGGCCAAGTTCCAGCAACAGGCCGCGCGCATGCCGTGCACTACTCGTACGAATCGTTTCGACCCACTTTTAACCCCCCTGTATCTCAGTGCCTATTGCAAGTACAGAGATAAAATTGTACCTACGTTATCATATACCAGTACTAGAGCAATATGCTAAATTTCATAGATATAGCTTCAGTAGATCCTGAAATATGATCCTGTGAAAATAGCTAATTTTGGCACTGACTGACTCACTCGCTGACCGGTATTCAAAACCTTTAGGCCACTTTCAAATTGTCCTAGCGTTATGTAATTTGGCACACAGGTCTTGACTTAATAAAAAATAAATACAAATAGATGGTAGATTAACAAAAAATTAAGAAATTTATGAAATCGGTCAAGCGTAGGTTGGATCAATCTAATATCGAATGTTTAAAAATATTTATGCACCAGTGACACCATGGGAAAAGATACCTGTTAAAAAGGGGGCCAAGTTCCTATCGGCTTATTGTTCGCCTAAAAAGGGTTGAAATCCATTCCAATGCCAAGTTTAGATGCACTTTAATATCGGTCATAATCATCTTCCTCAATAGCCTGATCCACTGGTAAACATTAGTAATAGTATAATTAAATTAACCTATTTATTAAATTAAATTAACCTGCCAAGTTCAAATTTAGAATGCGTTGGAGAGTCTTGGGAATGGCTAATGTTTACCAGTGGATCAGGCTATTGATGAAGATGATTATGATCGATATTAAAGTGCATCTGAACTTGGCATTGGATTGGATTTTAACCCCTTTTTAGGCAAACAATTAGCCGATAGGAACCTGGCCCCCTTTTTAACAGGTATGTTTTTGGTGGGATATAAGATAACTTGACATAAAACAAAAGTATTTCAACACACACGACTATTGCAATTTGAATGCAAAACAACAAAGTTCAAAAAAGACATTATAGCTGAAATAAAATAATACTTATACAGTTTTATGTCATATCATTGTAAAATCAAGCTTAAGATGCACTTATCTTTTCTTGCTAACAGGCTTCTTCACAGAAGACAGACAATTTTTTTAACTCGCTCGAATAGAACATAACTGACATTGTGATGTAAAAATTATCATTAAGTTAAAACTTAAATTCTTTGGAATCTTTATGACCGTGATCCCAAAACATGTGCGTGCTAACTTACCCAAGCAACAGTAGTCCCGGCAGTCGATATCAATAGTAAAATTTTCCTTCCAAGTCGGTCTACTAAGAGACAACTCATCAAAGAAGCTAGCATCTGCAAACAATGTCATATACATGAGAATCTGTCCAGTTGGGAATCTATCCACTTGCTACGGAAGGACATTTCTGGTAGTGATTGGGAGCCAGCTAGTTTAATAAAAAAGCAATATCAAAAGTAGATTAGCCTTAGACTAGGAAATAATCTCTGAATTGTGATTGTCAGAGGTAAATCTTGTAACAAGTTGCTCATAGTGCTTTTCGAGAGTTTTGGACATCGCTGAATCTGAAAATCACTATTAGCAGTTCCAAAAATTACTTACTGCTTGTACCTGAAATCAAATGTGAAGGCCAAAAAAAGAAGTGCCATGTGGGGTATCAAATGAAAGGGAAAGCATACGTAGATTACAAATATATAACATGTTGCTATATCCGCCCTCTATGGTCAAAGTTATTTAAAAAATTTTTTTTTGAAAGTAACGTTTCGATCCTGCTTTGCATAGCTGTAGATTCAAAACTTATTTATTTATTTATTTATTTATTTATTTTATTGGATAACCAACATAATACATAGCGGCTTAGAACTATTAACATTACAATCTGCAGTAATTAACAGTTATACTATGCATCACACTTATAGGCTACCACAGCATGCTAAAAGTACAATATTGTTAACATTATTAAAAAATGCACTATAAACTAAACAGAAACAAATCTTAGAGAATCCTAGTAAATTAACATTATGCTTTATTAAAACATAATATCTAAACTTACTTATTATTTAACTTTCCTTTATGGTTACTCGCAAGATTTTATTGATCAATATTTGTAAATTACTTTTTTTTTTTTTTTTTTATTTATTTTTTTTTTTTTTAATTCATCAATATTTGTAGATTATTGATCAATATTTGTAAATTACTTTTTTTTATCATCAAAAATATCTTCATATATGCGCGAAAAATAATTAGCCTATTACTTTGTGGGATTGGATGGGAATTGATCGCCAAAAGATCAACATTTTCTTCTCTCCCTTTTTTCAAGTTGAGCAGAAAATTACACTAGGTCTGTACCTAGTGTAATTTTCGATTCGAATTGTCGATTTTCGGATTTAGCGATGTCCAAAACCCCCGGAAAGCACTATGAGCAACTTGTTACAAGATTTGCCTCTCACCTCAAAAACTATATCTATTTATATATAGCGATATTTCAATTTCTTTCCTAATCTACCTCAGTGATCGAGTGGTAAAACGCAGCATCTTTACTTTGTGAGAATTTTCCCAGTTTGGTTAGGACGTTGCAGGCTGAACACCTGATTTTCCGTAAAGAAAGATGATTTCGTGCTTCAAAATGCTCGTAAAGTCGTACTACTTATCTACGGCTGTAGTCGTTACATGAGCCGTGTTAGAAACCTTAGGCGGTGCAGTAATTGTGTCTTGATGTTGTTTATTTATATAAATGTATGACGTACATACATCAGCTGTCTGACACCCATAGTACAGCCGCTGACAAATTTCAGGTGGCCGTGGCCGTGTGTGAGATGTCGGTTGACTTCACGATCATTGATGACTAATTATTCCTGTCTGCGACGACATTTTCATTAAATTCTACTTTAATGTAAAATAAATTGTAAGTAATTTTTTCACATTAATTATCTACTCTTAGTATCAACTTGTAATACTGTTTTCCTTTACTCTGTTTTCAAATTTATTTATAAAGTTACATAATGCAAAATTATGTTTCTATAAACGAAAACTTGTAAATAGCTTTATTTCACATCCATTGTTCTTTTCCAACTAAATATAATTTAAAAAATGTAGTGTGCGTAGTGTGTGTAGTGTAGTTGTGTAGTACTTACCTTCGCAAGTACAACAATGATAGAAATAACGATATAAGAATCCGAAACTCCAGCATTTTGGAAAAAAGAGTGTTGGAAAAACATCACCGCGTTCATTCCACTGAACTGTTGCACGAAGACCAGCACGCAGCAGATGCAGAACGCCTTGCGATTGCTACCCCGAAATATTTCGACAATCTGGAGGACAGTTTGAAACGCAACATTTAGTACCTACCTACGAGTATGTTTAATTTTATAAACTCATCTTTATAGCAAACATTGCATGAGCCTGACTCTACAATTACTTACAATTCATGGTCAACTTCAAAAGCATCAAAAGATAGGGGTGCACCTATTATAATAATATAACCAATTGACGAACCTTCTTCACTCTTGAATTTTTATTTTACGCTAACAGACGGAATCTGTTCAAACAAAAGTAAACAGCTTTTTATTTTATCTTAACAGAGGCATTTAGTTAGTGCGAAAAGGGGCATTTAGTTGTCCTGAGCTTAGATTATTAAAAAAAGATTTACATAGGAGAGGTCACGGTTAATGTTTGCTCATTGTGAAAGTTAGGTTAAAACAGCAGTCAGGCTAAGGCACAAAGCACTACCTTCTTAAAACAAATACAAGAAAACGTTCTTTTAACACTCACTTTACAGCTTTTCTTCGTTGAAACTTGGACATCTGCTTCCAACTTTAAAAGTTCAGATTCGACGCCTTGACGAGACTTGCCTCGTAGGGTCATTAGACATCTAGCTGCCGTCTCCTTATCATCTAATATAATAGAATAGAAAGTCATTTATACCTTGAAGTAATCAAAACCCACAACCCCTCAAACCTTTCCAAATCATGGTAACTTTTTGTATCTTTGTAGTTTAAATTTTATTTGGTGAGCTTGTAATTGTTCTTGTACTTACTCACAACTCCAATGCAAACTATAACAATCACGCCGTGATAAAAGCACCTCGGTAGTTTTTATAAGCATAGCAGGTAGCATTTTTTATCATCGATAATGAAACAGAGAAAATTGATAATTTTAATCGTCTAAATGTCTTGCATACGGCAGAATGGTGGCTTAATGGGAATGGTTTTTAAATATCGACTCTCTCTCTCTCTCTCTCTCTCTCTTTGGCGAATACTCGTGTTAGAGGCCAAGACCAAGACACACTTCAATTCAAGACGCTGAGCCACTCTAGTAGTAGTTTGATATCGACTCTAACTTTTAAACTACATGCAGTTATTAAAAAATAGCCAAACAGCCACTGTAGTTCCTAGTAGCGTTAGGTAAATAGAAGTTACTGTTTCTCTTATTATTTGTTGCGTCCTCATAACTAATAAAACAAAAGGAAAAAAATCACCTGGATTTCTCGTCGTTTAGTTCAGGCCAAGGCAATCGACAATGACATCAATGCTTATAAAGTTGAGGAAACTGGATCACTTGGGAAGATGGGATCAATATAGAAATTGTTGTGAAGTAACTTGATGGTTGAGAACATTGTAGGTACTAGGACATAAGTAGATATTTAGAACATTACTTCTTTGCTTTGGGTGCCCCAGGGTAGGGTTTTGATACTGAACAAAATGTAAGGTCTGTGTATCCGAATTAACTAGTACTTATTTATGTTTATTATCGAAACTTATTTGCAATTTTTAAATCAGAGTGGTATGTAAGGACCCCCCTGGTAGCCCATTTAGATTAGCAAAATATCTAAATTGCCCATCCTGTATAAAATAACAGCATAAAAAGCACAAATAAAAATGGCGGATGGGTTTATGACTGTTCACCCATTTATATTATATAATATACACTTAGACCGTCTTTCTACTATACAACATATGGAACGACGTCACACATGACTTCTAATAATATATTAAACTATCATGAAACTTACGTTTTGTCAGGCAGTATATAGGTGAATCAGGCATGAAATAGAAGCAGGCCGTGAAAATTGTAACTATTCCAATTCCGATGTAGGCTAGCCCACCGTAAGTTACTACGCCGCCGACAGCGTAAGAAATGACGAGACCCAGCAACAGGAAAACTTGGAGGAATGAACCTAGGGTGCCTCGTTTGTCATCCTGGGGAGAGATAAATAGATAAATAACGATCCATAATATAATAGATTAATAATCACCACACAGCTCTCATCAATCTGCTGACAGAGAACCATCAGCTTCTTCGGACACATTATGCGGTCCTTTAAGTACAGTTTGGGACACTTTGGGAAAGCAGATTATCTTGAGGAAAATGGAAGTGGACGTGCTCAGGGTAGGGTAGGTACAAAACGGGTCTGACACAGTGAAAAGGGCGGCGGCATCCATCGTGCAGTCCACTGCGCATATGAACGCACCCACTGGAGACTAGTTTTACGTGGTCGCGATCCTCAGCATTGAGCGAACGAGGAACAGGAAGATAAAACCCAACGAGGGCCTCAAGTCTACCCTTAATCAAAGCGAATAGGCCTAACGCTTAATTTACATGTAGGTAATGTGTTTTTAATAATAGCTTAGTCCATATTTTATAAATATTTCGATCTGTGCACTTTTTATGAGCACAAACATTATTTTGATTATTTTAATTACAATAACATACTATCGCGTTGGGATTTAATAAAAAAATCCGATAACAGACCTAATCTTGATGTGAAAATTAAATTAATGATTTTGTTTGTTTTGTTATACAACGATACCAAATCTTCGACTGTCGTAAAATATTGTGTAGTAAGTATTTCAAACTTACTACATTATAATAGAATGAATGGTCACAGGCCGAAAGATGTCTTCTGTTGGACAAAAGCCTCCACCAAGTATTTCCACAACTGGTTCTGCACTGTTCCTGTCCCCTCATCGTCGGTCTATCTTGACAGGCCCAATATACATGTTTCAGAACGTGGTCGCCGCTTCAGAACCTTTGCCACGCCCACTTCCTCTAAAGTTTAGAAATCCTCTGGACTATTTCGGTGACTTTGTACGTACCGTGGCAATCTCAGTGCAGTACATCGGGGAAACGACATACAACATTCCAGTCCCAACTCCCAAGGCTATTCTGGCAGCGTACAGTTCTTTAACATCCGTGGCAATGGCTATGAGAATCCAGCCAATGAGGAGCGGTACCGAAGATGACAGGAGAGTTCGTTTGCGACCGATGCGTGAAGCGAGAAATCCAGCGATGAAAGGACCTATAAATAAAGGATTAATAAATTAAGTATGGAAATATCTTATACACGGTCAAATGTCAACAACATCCAAACACAAGGCAAAATATAGGTGCTCATTAATACGAATAATATAAAAAATATATACATACATACATAAAGTCACGCCTCTTTCCCGGAAGGGTAGGCAGGCAGAGACCACTTCCTTCCACTTGCTACGATTAAATACACTTTTTTCGCTTCATTCACATTCATTAATCTCCTCATGCATGCTCGTCGGTTTAGAGTAGGTACTCTTGACCCGAGTCCCGACCTTTTGTCAGAACGTCCCAGATTTGATTTTGAAACGTTCGTCTTGCTTCCACTCTCACCTTATAAATCTGTTTAGTCAATCCCTCTTCACTCATTCTCTCCACGTGACCAAACCAATTTAGCATCCCTTTCTCAATTCTCGTCACAACATCTTCTTTTACTCCACATTTTTCCCTCATCTCATTGTTCCTAATCATATCACGCAATTTTACGCTAATCATACCTCTCAATGCTGTCATTTCTACAGCACATAATATTATACTTTCATGTTTTTCTGCCATACCTTTCTTTCGCACATTAGAGTCGGAAGCAGTACCCCCCTATGAACAGCCAGAAGTCTTCTGACTGTTCATAAAGCCGCACAGCGCCCCGTTCACCGTGTTATTATTAAAATAAAATAATAGTTAAAAACTCTATACCTACCCGACTACCTAGTAATGCCTACGTAAATGGAGAAAATAATTCGATTTATCAAAAAGTTACAAATTTCTTTTAGCATAATTTTTAAACAGATTACACTGGCTACCAAAAATATGTTTGCGTAGTCGGAGGCCAGGTAATTAAAATAAATAATCCCGCGGGTTCGAATTCCGCCCAAGGCAAACATTCGTGTGATGAGCATTTGTGTTTGCCTTGCGTCTGGTTTTTTTTTTTTTTTTTAATTGACCTATGCTTGTGTCAAAAAGATACGACCAATCAAGCTTCACCGGACTTGCGGGGGAGTGGAAGACTCTACCCCAAAAAAAAAAAAGTCATATAAACCTTGTGTCTGGTTATTCATCATCATCATCATTAACAGCTCATACATGTCCCCACCGAGGGGCTCGAGCCTACCCTGAAACCAGGGTGAATAGACCTTAGTCGACCACGCTGGCCCAATGCGGGTTGGTCAACTTCACACACAACCCTTGAATTACTTCGCAGGTGTGTGCAGGTTTCCTCACGATGTTTTCCTTCACCGTAAGAGCGTCGAATAAACGTACATATGAATTCGAAAATCGAAAACACATTGGTACGTGCCGAGGTTCGAACCCGCGAACTTCTGAATGGAAGTCAACGGCCCTAGCCACTAGGCCACCGACGCTCTTCTGGTTATTGCATACGAGTATTTATATATGAATGTATGGGGCGGGCGGGATGCGCGGCGAGAAGAAAAACAAAAGACAAACGGGACACCAACTTCTATGTCTCATGTAACTCATATTAGTATGAGTGAGCAGGCTCTGCCTAGTTTGGGGTCAGATGACCCAACATCCAAGTCCGGTGAAGCTTGATCCGTCGTACCTTTTCGACACAAGCATAGGTCAATTAAAAAAAAAAAAAAAAGACCCAACATTTTATTATTTATTAATTTATTTATTCAGTAGTTTTTTCGTGATAGAGTCCTCACAAACATTCGCGTTTGTAATATTAGGGTTAAGTTCCAAACTATCGAGAGCTGCGAGCGTGGACTATTATGGTTCTTGAGATGTTGGTTAAGCTTGTAACGAGGTGTATTGCATGCTACCTCGTTGCCTCGTTCCTACCTCATTTCTCATCTCATTTACCATCTAAATTTGAATATTTAATTTTGGAATTCATTCGAAAATCATCCGTCGAATCATCCATTTTTATTTTTACTTCGTCTCCAGGCCTCATGCTACTCGGCCATTTTCCACAAAAATGTAACTTTATTATTATTTTATAAAAACCTTGTTAACAGTAGGCAGTTAGAGTGAATATAGGTACTTTAAATTGATCAGTGCCTAATTAATTGAGTTTTCACTACCACTCAGTGCACCTCATCATCTTCATGTTCCTTCGAGTCGAAACACTGGCGCCCAACGTGGGACTCTGAAGGGCTAGATCCGGAGATTGTATCGGAATTATGAGACAAAACTATTTTATTTGTAAAAACCTTGCGGACCACACAATCACCTACAACGGTTGACAAGAGAAGGGCGGAAACGGAAGTTATCCATATTAATTTACTTTTTTATAATATGTTGGTATACGTAATGTTAGTCAGTATTGCCAACACACACAATACAAGTACTCACCAAAAATAGAACCAATGAGGAACAGAGTGCCGACCAAGGTTAGTTGTTGGTTAGAAAGGGGTCCGACAGGGGTTGATTGGTAGCGCAGTATAGGAAAAGCCGAAGACGTCCACCCACTGGTGTACCCCGTCGAAAGGATCCCGATGTTTGCTGAAAAAATTCAGGTATAAATCAATCTTTGTTAACAGCTCATTAATATGTCACCACCGAGGGGCTCGAGCCTGCCCTGATACCAGGGTGAATAGGCCTTAGTCAACCACGCTGGCCCAGTGCGTCGGTGGCCAAGTGGCTAGGCCCGTTGACTTCCATTCCGAAGTTCGCGGGTTCAAACCTCGGCACGTACCAATGTTTCCAATTTTCGAATTCATATGTACGTTTATTCGACGCTCTTACGGTGAAGGAAAACATCGTGAGGAAACCTGCACACACCTGTGAACAAATTCAAAGGTTTGAAGTTGACCAAATCAATCTTAATACTACGTAATATAAACATACCTACCTTATATTACACAGTGCACAATAATTTTAATGCACTATCATCAGGTCGAGTGGTCAAAAGCTCGTCTGACGTTACGGAGGTTCCGGGTTCGAATCCCGGTGGGGATCCGTCGAACAAATATCAGTTTTTCTTTTTATTTATTTTTTATTTAAACAAGTAAACTTCACAGCCAACATAAATAAATTACAAAACTAATTTACAAACTTAAAAAGCCAATTACGAAGTCTAACAAATTACAATTTGCTGGTAGCATCTGCCCTATTATTATACTATTTATTTTTAATACTATTTTATGTTTTTCATAAGGTACTCACTGTTTTTATACATAAATAAATCAACATGCAAGGAAAATCATGCGTAGATATAAAAGTGAAACTAAGAATGTGTGATATCTTTAGGTGTGTGTGTTTGTGTGTGTGTGTGTGTGTGTGTGTGTGTGTGTGTGTGTGTCTGTGTGTTTGTGAGACTTTCCATTGCAGGCTGAATCACCCTATTGTCCGAAAAGAAAGATGATTCCATGCTTCGAAAGGCACATAAAACCGTTGGTCTCGGCTACTATCTACGGATGTATGAGCCATGTCGGAAGCGTAACCCCCTGGCCACAGCTTCGCGCGAAACTTGCCAGAACCACAGAAGAACGTTAGTATTGTAACATTTTACGATATTTTCGAGCATTTTGCGTTACATGACTCAAAAGGTTAATTTTACGTATTTTTAATCTTATTTGTGCTACATTACAGTGTTGAACTCGTTTTCTAAGTAAAATAAGATATACGTTACTTTTTGCATGAAAATTTGGAAAAGTTGGGTAATTTTTTCACGCCTTTAAAACAATTTCTTGATTTCGGTAGTACGGGTAGTACATTTTTCTAGCAGGTTTTTAGAAATAAAAAAAATTTTAGTTCTCTCATGTTAATTTTGACTATTACTGGCAACATTTCGCTGGTCGCAGGTCGCGCCGCGCATCGCGCGAAGCTGTGGCTGAACGATGATGATATAAAAATATTTAAAACCTGGATTTAAATGTATCAAACAATGTGACAAAACAAATCATATTATCATCATCATCATCATCATCTCAGCCGAAAGACGTCCGCTGCTGGACAAAGGCCTCCCCCAAGGATCTCCACAACGATCGGTCCTGCGCTGCCCGCATCCAGCATACAGCGCATATTATATTAAAACACAATTGATATAATTATGATCCTAGTTATTGGGTACTTATTGAGTATTTAGGTATATATTCGTTACAAAAAAGTGGGTCGTTTTTAACCCGTTTAAACCCTGCGGTTTTCAAATAAAACGGCGAGTTAGGTAATAAAAAATCCACAAATTTTCTCATTGAAAAATTAAATAAATGTCAATAAAATGATTCCCAGACAGTGTTTTAGTTTTCGAATGAGAGTAAATGATAATTAAATGCCATAAGTTTTTTTCCTATCGTATTCTTTGTATTTTTTTTTCGATTTATCTAGATCACCAATCTCGCCGTTTCTAAACTCAGTTTAAAATAAAAATTAAACTAAACATTTTAAAAACCCCGCCACTAAAGCAATACTTGATCCTTTCAACAACTAGAAAAAAGCTGATAATCTTCAAATGGCTGAAAATATTATTTTCTTGGATCACTCTTGATTGTGATACCTTGCAAACAAAAAAAAAGTAGGTCTAAATCGGCGCATCCGTTTAGGAGCTACGATGCCACAGACAAACAGACAGACAGACACACACGACAAATTTATAAAACCCCTCTTTTTCGTCGGGGTTAAAAATAGGTCAGTACCCCTACCATGAGTTGCTAACGTAACTTACGCGCTCGATATCGACTACGTAAACGTGCATTTAGTATGGAATTAAAACTACGCCATCTATTGACAGTTATCTGAAGTAAAATTTCTCCATACTAAATGCACGTTTACGTAGTCGATATCGAGCGCGTAAGTTACGTTAGCAACTCATGGTAGGGGTACAGATAGGACCATGATAGGACGCACTGAGCATAAATGTTTCTTTTTTTAATCCGATACGCGCGCTCCGTTTCCGTTTTCCGTGGTCCGTTTTTTTTTTTACTTAAATAGTGAATTGTAGGTACGTACCGACGCCGGCGATGACGTACTGCCTCCACAGCTGGCCTTGCTCCATCCTGTACGCTTGCTGGGTGACTGCTGCGCCGGCGCCGCCGGAGCGCTCTATCAGCCAAATACGTTATCACATTAAAATTAACGTATTTACATGTTTATGGAGAACTAAGTACCATAAAGTACCAAAAACCAATAATTAACGTAATAACAGCTCGAAATTTACAGTACAGAAATAGTGGCTTCACAAATACTGATAAAGGCTGCTGGTGACGCTTTTGTTGGCCGGAACGAGGTTACCTTGGCTTTCGACTTTCGGAATGATGAAGAATAAATACTAAAAAAAACCTGCTCTATAAATTAAAATTAAATTAAATACTAAAAACTATATTTCCACTTTAATTTTAACCTTAAACCCTCAACATACAGTCGAAAACGAATGCATTTTGTAAAGTTGTTTTGCTTAGTCAGTCTCATAGTCTAAGAAAACAAGGTCTTGCATTCGGACCACGTGACTTGACACAAGCCTACGTCATTATGCTGTTCATCCTTGTCGAATGCGTGTTAATAGACAAGGATGAACAGCATGATGAGTGATGACGTAGGTTTGTTTCAAGTCACGTGGTCCGAATGCAAGACCTTGTTTTTTTTAGACCATGGTCAGTCTTACAACTTCAGTCCGTATTTAGTGTGTTTCAGCAAACTGGGTCGAATACATCATTGTTCGTTCAATATGTTGGTGACAAGTTCAGTCCTATGTTTGCCATTAATATGTCGATGCTGACAGGCGCTTGAGGACATAAACAGTCTTAACACTTTCTCTTACAATAGCTTTGAAGTTGTTTTAGTAATAGTCTAGACCTTTTGACGAAAGATATTTTTTTATAAAATAGAAAAATTCAGTAAGTAACAGACGGTGTATATTCAAAAAGTTATTACAGTATTAATAATATATAAAATTACGGAAAATACTACTCGTATAATTGGATTCTGACGAAACCGAGATCAACTTTGCATGAGTTGCCTCCTACCACGACTGAAACTGGACTTTTTTAAATTGACCTACGCTTGTTACGAAAAGGTACCATCAATCAAGCTTCACCGATCCAAATCTATTTCGATAGGTAGTATGATATACCTACCTATTTCCTTTATTTGTATTTGGGCGTATAGTAATTAAATAACAAATTGTCTGGGCGCTGAGTTCTTTGCCTGAAATTAATGTTAAGTACTTTATTTCCTAAAAAGATAATTCAGTACAAACTAGCGCCTATATTGCACCTAATTGCCTGATCGCGAAAGGGAAAGTTAGGTAATAGAGCAATTTGGACATGTAGAATACAACAGACAACAGCTGCATTAAGGTGTTTCACCTCATTCTTGGTATATAAGTTCAGGATGAGTTGTTGTTGGTTATACAAGGGAATTTAGGAGGCAGTGAGCATTATTTTTGGTTCATATAGATATTGAAAAACAAAAAGACGCGCTTTTTACTTCAGATATCTGAATTTATCGTGTCTAAACCTGCATACAATCACACACAACTTAAAAATTCGTGTGTGTGAAGTTGACAAACCCGCACTGAATCGGCATAGTCGTAATTACTTCCCAGGTGTATTTTTTTTCGAAACTTGACAACACATTGGTACGTGCCCAGGCTCGAACCCGCGAACTATCAAATGGAAGTCACAGGCCGTATCCACTTGACCACCGACACTTGTATTTTTGTATTTAATAATAATCAAAATAATAATAATGAGCAAACCTCGTGTTTCTCTTAACGCGTCACTTGCCAATCCAAACAATCCAATCTTTTACGACAATATGATCTAAATGTACAGTCACAAAGAAAATACTTTGAACGCGTTGTGATCCGACTGAGCAGTTTTATTTGTTCCCGTTTTCTTGTCAGCAATTTGGGAACGTATCCGTTAAACAACTTTGCCAATAACTCATACAGGTGGAGATATCACCGATTGCTTACTTTCATAAATCTGAGAAAGGTTCAAATCGTCCGTACGAATCTATATTAAGCATATCTTTGAGTAAAACAACGCTTTTTTTTATTGACCCATGCTTGTGTCGAAAAGGTACGACCAATCAAGCTTCACCGGACTTGTATAACAACACGGTGAACGCATACAAATTTCAAACGTCATATACCAACTAATCAACTAATTCTTGCTTGCTGATCGCGTGGGTTTCGATTCGAAGTTAAACTACCTCACAATAGTTGTCGGAATTACAGAACCGCCTTAGGACGACTACATCCGTAGATAATACCAACAATACAATACAATACAATACAATATTCTTTATTGACACCAAAATATACAGTGTACAGAAACAATTTCCGAAGCACGGAATCATCTTTCTTTTCGGACAATCAGGTGATTCAACCTGTAATGTCCTAACCAAACTGGGGAAAGTCTCACAAAGTGATATTTGTTCGACAGATCTCCGCCGGGATTCGAACCCGGAACCTCCGTAACGTCAGACGAGCTTTTGACCACTCGACCATGGAGGTTGTTATGGACTCTTAATTTGTGATATTTTCTAAGCCGTCACTTACCTATACTGTGTAACATTCATGTTTGGTATTTAGCAACCCTAGTAAGTCTGCAGTACGTTTATCTTGCACCTGTCAGTGGTATATTGGGTGCATCTTATTGCGACCCGAGGCAATGCGGCGGTGCATATCTATCTCTGCTCCGGTAAATACTGCAACGGTATTGGGAAGTTTCCGAACGAGATTTATTCTGAGCTCTTGCATTTTAAAATAACTTTTACAGCATTTTTAAAGCCACTGCGAATAAGGCGTTTATTGCGCTAACTTGAACGGTTTCCAAGCAAAATATATCTACAATTTTTATAACACAGCATAAAAATGAAAATCCACAGTATTTTTTATCTTCGCGAAAGGTCCAATTCGCAGATCGGACAAATGTGGACGATGAGCTGTGAAGCTGAAATGGGTTTGGGCGGGTCACGTACTCTGAATTTGCCCTGAAAAATGACTCAAGCATCAACACACTCCAGCTCTGTGTGAATGAAAAATATGTGAATTCCGCTATGATTAAAAAATAGGCCGTTGCTGGGTATGAATTGGGAAAGCGATGTTTTTTATAAATGAGATAAATCTTTATTTGCCAACGTGGTGATCGTTGTAAAGTAGAATTTGAACGAGTACATTTATGTCTTGCTACAAAATACAGATGGCATGCAAATATTAGAGAAACTAATTTTAAAATTTCGAGCTTATAGTTATGGTCGTACTTTTTCGCCACAAGCATAGGTCAATTAAAAAAAAAGGTTCGTAAGGTTAACTTAGTAATTTTCTAAACTGGCCTATTTTAAAAAACTTGCTGTTGTCAGCTCCTTCCCTGTTTTCTTTTCTAGTCTATTCTTTATCTGCCAAACACTTGAAATTCTGCCTGATACGTTACCCTTGACGGTACCATACAACCTTGTTCTCCATTTGTAAGTTAAGAACTTTTGGGACTTCCTTTTCCTCTTCTCCTTTCTATCTTTCCTTCAATGATGTTTCTTTTAAAGTTGTCTAGTCGTATCAGGTGTCCTAGCATTTTATTCTGATATTCTCTAATAAGCCTCTCTCTTCTCCGACTATTTATAGATTCCCATACTCTCGCATGAGATCTGATATGAGTTGATTGAAGTAAAAGTTGTAGTTCCCCAGAAAATTGACCGTTTTAATAGCAGCTATCCTAAGTTCAAAGTTCAAAATGTGTTTATTCGAAGTAAGATTTTACAAATCACTTTTCGACGTCGAGGACCTTCTTGCCCTGTTACCTGTACGTCGGGGCATTTAATGCAAGCTAATGACTACGCTATTCGTTTAGCTAATTTAGTGCTTGGGTCAAGTTTACCTGAGTTTACTGACAAACAGAAATTATTATTACAAAAAAAAAACTTCCTTACTCTATACTCAAAAATGAGAACTTCATTTTCCGTGAATACCAACTTTGTATCTTTACCAAGTTGTTGACGACGCACCGAAAAAAGCTTTTTATATTTCACACACAATAGAATAGTTAACACGTAGGCCCACGAATTTCTCACAATGAATAGCTTACAATGAAACTAAGTGCCCAGAAAATAAACTCGAACATGACCATGGGTGCGGGAGAATAATACGTACATTATCGCGTTTAGTGAAAAACTGGCAGCGGCAATTTCAAGGGTCGCGTGTAATACGTGTTAAGAAAAGCCACTTTGAAGGGATCATACAAGGATATAACTTTATTGGGGAACTAGATGTGGCTATCAATTATTTTAATTTTACACTTGTAAACATGTTGTATCTGAAGCGAATTGGCAGATAAATGGAGAACTCGCTCTTAGCAGGCGTGTGTCACTCCACAGTTAGGAATGATCGGCCGATGCGCCCCCTGGGAGGTTTAGATAGAAGAATAAACGTGTTAGTAGAGAGGCGCGAATCGGCGCGATGTGCGATAAAAAGGGAGGCAGCAACTTCGTGTTTTTGCTAGTGCCGTGCGATCTGATTTGCACTTTATTTTAATGGAGTTAGGGTTGCTAATTATTATTTGAATTATGTCACTAAGTAAAATTTTTGTAGGGATTACTATTTGGTATTCTGTGCTCTAAGTCCCATGTCTCGTCTGACTACAGACACATCACGAATTGCGTGTACGAACGTGACTTTATTGCTGTGTTGTGCTATTTTTGGTTAGACAATTAGATATTTTCTATTTGGATGTAACAAAATCGTGTTAACTGTTTATACTTAGTGCATATAAGACACAGTCAAAATGTTTGCACTCGCACCCATTATTCTGCCTCTATGACTATTAGACTAGACTGATCTAGTCATATAATAATCAGACGAAATGGCGTTACAATTAATCTACCTTAAGGAGATGATTGTCAGACGGCTGTAGCGCGGCTACAACCATAATCAAAGTAGTAATTAGAGACGGAGCCTTTCAGGTGTCGTTTCCCACATGATGTTTTCCGTATCAACGCGCTAGGCCGTGGTCCAAGGCTCCCTCGAGGTATATGCTACTATAACATCGGCTTTATGCCGATGCTATGAAAATACTAAATAATAACACCAGGAAGTTGATTTGAATTCAAAACTATATTAAATCAACAACATAACATCACTACACCATAAAAACACTTTAATCATGCAAAACTTCGAGGATAGGACATCCTGGAGCCTTTTTTATCAGCTCCAGGCCAGAATCGCGATAGAACTGACTCAATCTATCAAAATCAGTTTATTTTAAAATGATTTGAATTTAGAACAACGCGGCCAGTACCAAAGGCAAAAGAGATGGCATCACCAATGCCACACTACTCTCGGGTAGATAGAGCCTTCCACGCCCCCGCACGTCCGGCGAAGCTTGATTGGTCGTATCGTACCATTTCGACACAAACGAAGGTCAATTTAAAAAAAAGGCACATCTAGTACCTAATCTTTATCTTGCCAGTTGTGTTATTTTCGTAAGCAAGCAGGCTTACTGTGACGTGGGAGTGTTTTGCAAAGGGATTTGTTGGTTGTGATTGCTTGTGAGATATCCTCGGAGACATAGCTTAGTGTAATAGGTACTTAGATTTGTTGCCATCTGAAAAAAGGTTATAGTTTCAGTTGAGCGCCTACGCACTGATTCTATTTTTAAAACAATTGGTCAAAGCATTTTTATTCCCTTGGTCAAACTATAGATGTTGTTCAAACCTTAAAATACTATAGTTCTCTCTTTAACCAGCGAAATACTAATTCAAAAGTTGTGTATGAAGTTCACTTGAGCCTACCCTAAATTCAGGGTTAATAGACCTTAGTCGAAAACACCCTTTAAGCAGTCATGAGGATACCAGCGACGCGGTCTATGATCGAGGCATAAGCTAAATTGAGTCCTTTTATTATAACGTCATAAAGACACATCGTTGGCATTACTTTTTTTTCTTTTGTTTGTTTGTTGTTAGTTTTTTTACTGCGCCAATTTTTTTTGTTATAGCGTCATTAATAATAAATCTTTCTTTCTATCTTGTGTATGAATCTTTGCTTCGTATCAAGTTCAGAGATCAAAATGAGCTTTAAAGATGTCAAATATATAGTTTAAACAAATAAAAGACTATAACAGATACTCCGGTAAAGCAATGAGGCCGCCTGGTGACTTCTGTATCATGAATTTAATGTTTTTTTTATTGTGTTTTTCTTGGGGTCAATAAAGCATATTTGAACTGTATTATGTTAATAAAGAATTTTAGTTTAGGCACGTAGCAACTCAAAGACAATACGAGCTTCAGCCGGCAGTCATTTATTGCCTAGGCCAGTGTTTCCCAAACTCGGCTTTAATATTGTCCCATTATTGGTGTCACGGGTAGAGATGTGCCGCTCCTGGGAATATTCCCACACTAACAATGCTACTTTCCGTTTGAGGCCAACTAGGACGAGCCAGTGAGATGAGTAGGGTCGGTCGGGTCGTCAGGTACCTGACCGGAAAACACCAACCCGTTTTATCACATCTAGCCAGCTTGAACAGCGTTGGGAATATTTCTGGGAACGTAAATTTCCCGAGAACGGCACATCGCTAAATTAATTACATAAGCAAGCAATGTTTCCTAACTTGGGCTTTAACATTGTCCCAGTGGCGTCAAGTGGTGCGGGTCCGACCGTAACTCCCACAATGGTTTGCCACCACAATGAAAAATTGAATGATTTTTAACCTAAAGGTTCAAAATGCCAATTAAACTTATAACGTAAGACTTGGCGCATACATTGCAATAAGACTCACTGCAAAGAGAAATCAATGTTAGGATAATAAATATAAGATAAAAAATAACTCAGTAAAACATGCCCAGAAAATAAACCTGCTCAGGGGGCGCCACGTGAATATTTTTGTTCATGGCAACAATTTTCTTTACAAAATGAGTTTCGTTGAAATACCGCAATTTGGTGAGGTTTTTTATTTTTCTAGTTGTGCTTTATTGAAATTTGTATTATATTCTTGAGAGTTAGGTTGAGGGGCGTCATTAAATTATCCCTACTAATATTATAAATGCGAAAGTAACTCTATCTGTCTGTATGTATGTCTATCTGTCTGTTACGCTTTCACGCCAAAACCACTAAAACGATTTTGATGAAACTTGGTATGGAGATAGAATAAACCTAGGGGACGGATATAGGCTACTTTTTACCGCGGGAAAATACTTCTTTTCCACGGGAAAACCTGTTAACGCGGGCGGAGCCGCGGAGAGGACAGCTGGTTACAAATAAGTTTGGGAAGCTTTGACCTAGGCCTTTGAGACTAAGATAAGAATTGCATAATAAAATAATAATCAAATCCTTGGGGTGATATATTGCGGCGCGAGAGTGGATCGTGATTCGAGTGACAAAGGCATTTTGTGAATAATGAATGCCGGCCTGAGGCGACTTGCCTTTATTTGTTTTACTAGCTTCCCGCCGTGGCTCCGCCCGCGTTAATAGTTTTTCCCGTGGGAATGAGGTATTTTCCCCACGGTAAAAGTTAGCCTATATTCTTCCGCAAGGTCTGTTCTATTTTTGTGCCAACTCCGGCCGCTTTAACATTTTTTCCCATGGGATTGAGAAATTTTCCCGCGGTAAATCGTAGCTTGTGTTCTTTCCCAAGATCTGTTCTATCTTTGTGCCAAGTTTGAACAAAATCGGTTCAGTAATTTTCCGAAACTAGAAACTAGTTTTCAGCCTGTAATGTCCTTACCAAACTGAGGACTCACAAAATGATATTTGTTCGACCAGTGCTCTACCGGGTTTCAAACCTGGAAACATTTTTAAGGCGAAATTTCGATCACCATCATATTATCTCGATTTTTTTATTGACTTCACAAGAGAAGATTGCTTTAGTTTTTTTTCTGTAGTGAAATTGTGTTAGCAAGTTTGTTAGATAGAGCATAATATAGATGATTCAATTTTGTTTATTTCTATAACGGTGGTTAATTGCGAGATTTATAGCTCACTGAGGTACTATTATTTTCTTCTTTGCTTTAAGTGCACGTTGTTTATGGAAGTTTAAATGAAGTACAATCGCCACAAAGTAATAATTTCACCTTATCGCCAGTAAAACACAAAGGTACGTTTGCAAAAGGTTGTATTTGCATTTGGCCGAGGTTAGAACAATTTCCGAAAGCTCTTAATGTGCTTTTATCGATAATTGCCAGACGTAAAAATGCAAATTACTGGTCGTATATTTGGTTCCATTCGTCTGGCAAAACTTCCAACTTCGCTACGTTTTCTTCTACACTTAAAATATTTACATGACTTTTTAATGCTTTGCCAGAGATAGGTATTAGATAATTAATTACTTGGATATCACAGGTACAAAAGCCAGCACATGCGGTTAGATATTCGTATTACGAAATTCACCCCTACCACTACAGGATACGGGCGCTCTCAATGTCAACATGTCCAGCCGCATGTGGTGGCTACTGTAGTATTTTTCACTATTAGGTATACTAAGAAAACTAAAAATAAATTGGGAAATAAGGAGCAATTTTTCTAAGTCAAAACTGAAATATGTCGGCATTCAGGCAGGTTACTCCACTAAAATGGGTAAACAAAGTTCACCTTACTTTATCCCGGACAAAAGTGTAGTTTTTGCTCGCCTCATTCTCTTCCCCGTTTCCAGACCATTATGTTTTTGTTCCTTTCGACAAGCTTCTTCCTAAAGCACGATAAACTTTTTCCATTTTCTCTGAATTTAAACTCAGTAGGCAGAATTTTCTTTCGAGACAGGTTTTGGAAAGGTATGACAGGCCGGATCGATGGTTATGTTCTAAATAGGTACATTTAACCTTAAATATGGATGGGATTCTGTGTCTCAATTTCGACCCTTATGTTGATGGCAAATCACTTTTTTGGTTTAGGGGCTACCCGAGGCTAAGTGGCGCCGCCCTCTGTTAAAAATTAATTACTCGCGAAGTATATTTTTTTTCTAAAATCCGGACGGTCATTTTGAAGTTGGCGTGCTATAGGATATATAGGGGCCATAAACTGTATTTATTATAGTCCGCTGTAGTTACAGATAGAAAATTTGCCGTTTTTAGCAACTTTTCTATCTGTAACTACAGCGGACTATAATAAATACAGTTTATGGCCCCTATATATCCTATAGCACGCCAACTTCAAAATGACCGTCCGGATTTTAGAAAAAAAATATACTTCGCGAGTAATTAATTTTTAACAGAGGGCGGCGCCACTTAGCCTCGGGTAGCCCCTTAAGAAAGAAGTTTGACGCATCACGCCTTCGAAGCGTAGGGTCGCGGGTTCATATCCCGAAAATTTGATTCGTGTGATGAGCACTTGTGTTTTTGCGTTGTGTCTGGATGTTTTATATAAATATGCGTGTTATTATATATCAGCTATCTGACACCCATAGATAGTAACAGGCAAAATATTATAAAGCAAATAAATAAATAAAGAGAAGAGTAGGACAGAAATAAAAAGCTAATATTCCCTCAACTTATCCATCACATAGAGATGAGATAAAACAATACTACTAATATCAAGAATGAATTTTCTCGGAAACGTTTTCGTTAGACATTTATTTTTCTGTGAATTACCACCGTTTGTTCTCACATTTGTTATTCTCTGGTAAGAAACTGAATTAATGTACCCAAAATGTGTTCAAATTACCTCCTGGCTCCACCGCTTAAAAGGAGATTTCCTTCATTTTTTTCTGCGTTACAAGATGAATTAGGGTTGTCAGTGAGGCTTTTTTGAAAGCGTATCGTTTAATTTCGTCCTTTTTTACTTGCAGATTCTCTAAATGTCGGTGGCCTTGTAGCTGGGACCGTTGCCTTCCATTTAGGACAAGCGAGTTAAAGCTTTGGCTTATTTTCGAATCCATATGTAACAAAGTTTATTTGACGCATAAAACATCGTAAGGACAACTGCACACGTCTGCAAAACAAAAATAATGGTTGCGTTGTGTGTGAAGTCGAACAAACTACACTGGTCCAGCATGGTTGAATAAGATCTAATTACCCGGGTAGTTCTTCAGCGAGAACGTATAATAAATGGGCTATTAATAAAATCATCATGACATTCTTTTTATATTTTTTGCCACATCATTTTTTTTTTCTATTAAATGAGTCCTACCCTAAATTCAAGCCCGCCGTACCCTAAACACCATTGACCTGCACCATTTATGGTGCAAATGAAACTAATTAGTCTCATCTGCACCATTAATTAAGTCGTTTTCATGCGGTATTTTATTATAAATATTACAAATAAAAAAGTTTTATAAAAATCAATCCATTTATCCTTATAAACTTTCAGGTTTACAGTTTTAAATACGTATGTTCAGAATACAAATTTTTAAATAAATAAAAGTTAAAAATAATAAAAACAAGTCAGACAAAAATAAAAAAAAAACTTTCTACTCGCAAAGTTAGAAAAATGTTTGTTGATTTATTGCCAACCCTGCGTGGAACGGGAGATTTATTACCATATTGGGAAATTCAGAGCAAAGCATCTACTCTCATATCGGTTTGGAAATATATGAAAAACGCGATACATTTTTGGACGCAAACGTTTATCTCGTGATTATAGGCTATAGGGAAAAACCTTTGTAAGAAGATATAATATGTTTATACCCTAGAAATAGACCATAGTAACCACTTTATATAGTTTGAAAAAATATTTAAACACAAATAAGAAATTGCTACAGGTAAAAAAAAGATAGCATGAGATGCGACTTTTATTTTACTTTTTTCTGAACTCAAAAGCACTAATAAATAGTGTATGCAGGTTATTAAAGCTCATATTTCTAAAACATTTTAGCTACTTTAAAGCGCATTTTACAAGACTCTTAATTTCGTATACAGTTTCTCTTAATTTACATTTACAAATAAGTAGCGGGCGACGTACGTCTTGCAAAAAATGATGAATAAAGTATGATGTGAGGAGAATAAATTTAACATGATATCATGTGTACATTGATAGCTTATCTAATAGGCAGTTTTATTGGTAAGCGAGTTTTTTTTTCATTAATGCTATTTTAAGTAGCCCCTCGCGGAAAGAGCGTGCTGCGGGACAATATCCGAGTTTCTATGCAACCTGCCCAATAAAAATCGGGCCAAGTCTGTGTTATAGGCTGCAAATAAGCTCGAATATCGTCAGTAGCCTGCGCTTTTCCGCGTCTGAAGATTCGCTTCACTACATAGTATAAAATAAAGTCGCTTTCTCCGTCCCTATGTCCCTATGTCCCTCCCTTTGTACGCTTAAATCTTTAAAACTACGCAACGGATTTTGATGCGGTTTTTTTTAATAGATAGAGTGATTCAAGAGAAAGGTTTATATGTATAATACATGCATAATGTACTGAAGGATAACCCACAATAATCATTTTCCCGTGCGGAGCCGGGGCGGGTCGCTAGTTTTAAATAAAATACGCAACTTGACACGAAAACCATAAAATGTGAAAGGACTTTATGAACTGACTAGCTTTCCGCCGCGGCTCCACCCGCGTTAACAGTTTTTCCCGTGGGAGTGAGGCAGTTTCCCGCAGTAAAAGGTAACCTATGTTACCCAACGTGAATGTAGCTTTCTAATAGTGAAAGAATTTTTGAAATCGGTTCAGTAGTTATTGAGTTTATTACAAACATACACACAAAAATCCAAATCTTTCCTCTTTATAATAATAGTATGATTAAAGAAACTGACTACGGCGTAGGCGGCTACGCCAAAATAGCGCTACGAGTTGGCTACAAAATGTAGAATTCAAAGTGAGTACAAGGAAAATGTTGGGTTCATCGCTCCATTTCATTTACCAACTCAGGTGCAACCAAAACAGTTGGTTTAATATTTAGCACATACAATTCCCTTTCTCAGTTTCTTCACCTTCCATATTTATTTCCGTCCGGTTCGGGAACCGTAGAGGTCGAGTGAGATACGTTCAACTGCTTTTCGAAGAACCTACTGAATGAATAACGAATTATTACGGGTTATTTCAAGGATTTATTAGATTACTGACTATAAGCGCGAATTTTCAACTTTGGTCCTGACATCGCAACAACAAAATTAAATGTTGAATAAGTTATTGTTTTTTTTTATACTTCCGAATGTTTACCCACATGGCTTCCGAATAGTTCTATTTAAAAACGTTCAAAACGTTCAATTATTTTTTTTATTATGTCCAATCGGTGTCTCTGTCGGAAAGGCGGAGACCGCTGGACTATGCCTTGTCTTGTCTTGTCTATGTAACTAATGAAACCTCAAATAGATCCTTAGGAAAGGTTTCTGTCATGCACTGGACTTCTACTGATGATTTACTTTAAGTAAAAACACATAAAAACATTGTTAACTCCCAAGTAATCTATCTCAACTTTCTGTTTCGTATTCAGAAGGCATACAAAGTAATTTATGTATGTTAATTTGACAGCAAGAATTCAGGCCGTGTTTTGTTGATTTGTTTACGTTGCAAAGTATTGAATATTGTAATGAGAAATTATTATGTACGTGAGAGCGTGTCACGGCCATATCGTTTCGTTGTTTTCCAGGTTTTGGGAATATTCCTTAGGCAATCGAATTAAGGAATAAGTTTGCACAGTTTCTTGAATGAATAATGAAAGATGATGACAGTTGGGAACTAATAATTTTATTCAAAATATAGAGGTTCTAAAATTGGTGAACTAACATCTTGTTGGTGTGTTGCTGGTCCATTGCGGGTTGGTCAACGTCACGCACAACTTTGAATTACTTTGCAGGCGTGTGCAGGTTTCTGCGTAAAATAGTTTAGAAACAGTCGTCGTATTGGAAACTTCCAACGCTTTTCTATCGGTCGATAGGGAGAAAGTTTAAAAAGTTCCGCCTCTCGACGAATATGTCATTGTAAACCATTTCGCTGACTCCCAAACTCCCAATCTACCTAATCTCTTCAAAGATAAAAAGCCTTTTTAACAAAAAATAAACCGCCGAAAAGACTTCTTCTCTCCATGCCTTTTCCCATTATTTGGGGTCGGCCCTCCTCGTTTTCATGCGCCAGGTCTGTCGATCCTGGATTGTCTCCTCATTCAGTTGGGCTTGCTTCGAATCCCGTGATATAGTGGACCACCATTTAGCAGCCGGGTGACCTCTGCCTCTCTTGTTCTCTGATAGTGCAAGGGCCTTCCTCACGACGTGGTTTTCGTCGCGACTCATGATTTGCCCATACCACCTCATTCGGGATTCCTTGATCTTGTCGGTGATGGGGGCGACCTTGTAGCTTCCTCTGACGTGTTCATTACGCACTTTATCAAGTCTCGTTACACCAGCTGCCCACCTCAACATCTTCATCTCATCAAACCGCCGAAAAGACTGATGAGCTATAATCTACTCAAGATAACAAAACTAACAATTAGATATTTTATCATTTTACAATATTAAATTGTAATGAGTAACTTTCCATTCCATCATCAGATGAGTTGCAAAAGTAACTCTGTATGTCTGTCTGTTTGTTACGCTTTAACGCCAAAACATCTAGATAACGGTTAGATTTTGATGAAACTTTGTACAGATATAGAATAGACCTTGGGAAAGCATATACGCTACCTTTTACAGGAGGAAAGTATAATATTATTCCTAAGGAAAAATCTATATTTAGTCATCTTCGTTTTCTTATCTTTTGCGTTAATAATTTTTAATTTAATGTTGTCCGGATTTTGGATAAAAAAGATTTATCAAAATCGTAATACTCTGTAAAAAGATATGCGTGGTCATACATAAAAAATATATTCGTGTTAACTTAAGAAGCTCCTCCGATTTCCTAGCCGCAGCCCTCACCCATCGCACACGTTGTTTAAGCTTCAGCCAATCATGTGTCTCTCTGATGACGTGACCACTGACCCATGTGATTGGATAACCCGGTCTCTAAAATTTGAGGCCATTGGTTTGTGCCGAATAATCAAGACACCGTTTAAGCTTAAAACGTCGACCAAGAGTTTGTAAAGACTACATTTAAGTTGTATATCATGAATTCTGTACTTAAATAAAAGTCCGTCTATGGGAGTAAAGGAGCTGATATACGTACCTATACATATAATAATAATAATAATAATAATTTATTTATTAATCAAGTTACAATGACTCAAAATGTTAGTAATTTCTTATATCTAAGTGTTAGTAAGGTTATACTATACAAGTTTAGATTGGTGTCATTGCTACGGCTTACCCGTCGACACTACGCAGCAATGCCCCAGGTACGGACAGTCATACCTGCTCGCGATCATGGCCAGGATGCCGTTTGCGCTCCCCCTCACTCTGCGCACCAGGGACGCGCACCTCTTACGCATCGTTGCGTAGAAGCAGTCTACTCGCGCGTCCGCAAACATCCCCGATGCGCTACAGAATCGAGGGAGCCCCAACAGCCGCCTGAACGCGTTGTTGAACTGTACGCGAAGAGCGTTGCAAGACTTAAGAGTATATCTGGCCCACAGGCTGCACGTATAAAATGAAGTGCAATAAGCTCTAAAGAGGGTAATTTTAACACTAAGTGAACATCGCGCAAACCTGCGAGCCAGCATGTTCGCTCTCACACACAACGCTCTCCGCTCTCTATCCATATCGTCATCATCCTTGAGATCGTGCGTCACAACATGGCCCAGATATTTAAATGAAAATACTCGAGTTAAAACATTGTTATTTAGTACTACAGGTGGTATATTATCTAGGCTTTTGTTGCCGGCCCCAAAGACCATGACTTGGCTCTTTTTGGCATTATAGCTCAGACCATGCGAGACAACATACCTTTCGCAGATGCTTAAGAGCCTCCTGAGACCGCAGACAGACGCACTCAGCAGCACCATGTCGTCCGCGTAGCTGATGTTGTTGACGCTGATACCGTCAATGTGACAGCCGACCCTGGTGCCGCTGAGCTCGCCTATCAGCCCGTTAACATACAGGTTGAAAAGCGTGGGCGAGCTCAACCCCCCCTGTCTCACCCCGCACTCCAACCTGTACGCCCGAGAGAGAGCCCCATCCCAACGCACACTGTTGACCTGGTTTCCATACCAAAACTTTAGAATATTTATAATTTCTAAGGGCAGTTTTAGCCTGTTAAGTTTATCCCATAATATATCGTAGGAAACCAGGTCAAACGCCTTAGAAAGGTCGAGAAAACAAGCGTAAACTGGTGTTTTCCTTCTCGCATAGTAGTTGACAGTATGCTTAAGGCACAGCACCGCACTTTCCGTCGACAGTCCTGGTCGAAACCCAAACTGGTTGTCATGAGGCGTGAAATAACTGTTAAGCTGTGTATTAAGCACGCTGTCAAACACTTTTGATATAACAGTTGCCAAGGAAATAGGCCTATAATTATTTTTGTCTGAGAGGTCACCCGTCTTGTTTTTTACAATAGGTACTACGACCGTTCGCAACATGGCACTGGGCATATAACTGTGATTCAGACAAAAATTAAACAACAAAAATAGAACTCGAGGAAGGTGGGCGCCCGCGTACTTAAGATGTTCAATACTGAGCCCATCGTGTCCTGGGGATTTCCCCTTGCACATAGATTTTATTGTACGTTTAATTTCTTTAATTGAGCATAATACTGTAGTATCCACGCCAGGCTCAGTACTAAACATCGTGTGCGATGGTCCCAGAGGAGACCTAACAAAAAAGTGGTCCATAAACAAGTTCGCTACCTCTTCAGGATCGCACTTCCCCCCCACACTCGCAGGAAGGCCTGGCTTACACTGTAGCCTGTTGGTATGTTTCCAAAACGAGCCAAAATCATTTTTTGAATGGTGCGAGGCTAGAATGTCCATTTTTATTTGTTTCTCATGGTCCTGACACCATTTGAGACGCGATTTGAAAATCTTTCGAGAATCATTCATTTGGGTGTATATACTACCAGAAGTAGGTTTTCCATACCATAACCAAAGAAGAAATTTACGCCTCGCCTCCCTGTGAGCAGCTGATACGTGCTTATTCCAGCCTGTTACTACTTTATGTTTACGTTTCAAATGATTGCGACTCGCCCTAGATGATTCACTTAAAGCTATTACAATATCAGCGTATAATTGGTCTATTATAACTCTATGCCTAGGATTATTACACATTTTACCACTACAACTATGTAACTCAGATGGGAAATCAATTAATCTTAATTTTTTGTTACACTCTGACTCATAAGTACTTATCTGATCTTGATTCCTGTCTCCCCATATAACCTCGTTATTAACTACACTATTTTGACACTTCCTTGGCAATAGTACATCCAAATGACATTCAATAACAAGCGGAAAGTGGTCTGACCAGAGGACGTCATACATAACATAGGCATCTCGCACAGTACAAGTCGCAGCTTCAGTCGTAACGCAGTGGTCGAGCCATCGCTTAGACCCGTGCGCTTCACTCACATACGTGTACGTCCCGGAAGTGATTCCTAAAATGTCTATGTCCACACAACACCATTGTTGATCCGCACAAAAGCTTGACAGTTCCGTATGAAACTGCTCGAACGGATGTGCGTTATAGTCTCCTAATACGTACGCACAGTCTACGCTACAACTGTCTATAGTAGCACTTACCGAGCTTAAAATATCCGTAAACTCTGACAGGTTGGTCACTTTATCTGTGGGCATGTATACACTGAACACTAGAATAGATGTATCTTTTAACACAATTTTGATTGCACAAACACGCGGACTATCACACTGTATGACTACAACGTCGTGAAAACGTCGCGCCTCCATAGCAGGGCCACGCCCCCGTGCGGGCGCCCGCGCAGCAGGCCAGCCGCCGCGTCCACCGCGGACACCCCTGTGCAGCTGAAGTCCGAGCTGATGGTGCTAAGGAACGGTATTTCTCCTGGCAATAACCACGTTTCTTGTAACGCTATTATATCACATGTTTTACAGAGGTTACGTATGGCTTCTATGGATCTTTCCACATTTTTACAATTGAAGGTGCTAAATCTATAATTTTTGTCTTCCATTATTGAATGTTAGGGGCGCCGGTACCTGTTATAGGTATTCCAAAATCCTTTCTCTTTCTAAAATTAATGAAACGTCTAAATACAATCCCTTGTGGCCACAGCTTCTCATCTAAGAACAGCGGAAGTTTGCATTCTGAGACAAAAAATTTATATGCATTATAGTCACATATACGTTTTATAGTAATTTTTTCTAACGTGACTTTTTCCTGCGTTCTTTTACAGATATAATCGACTATATCAGATTCCGACGTATTCTTGTGGACATTTGTAATAAACAGAGGTATAGTCCTCTCTGCAGCACGAAATTTCTCATCAATTTCTACTAAAACGGTACCAGTTTTACCTTCGAATCGGTTCTTAGACTTAGTTCTTTTCTTTTGTACTAATGTCCATTCACCCATCTTTTGTACTGTAGCAGCATACGTTGGCTTATCATTAGCGATAAGGCCGCCTCCAGTCAGCTGACTGTTTCTCAGTTCGCTGGCAGGCGCGCGCAATGACTCATTGTTACGCACAACGGCTTCACTCCCCACCGCAGCCTTCCGCACCTCGCTAGCCGGCGGCGGCGGGCGGTATGTGATGATTAGGCTCGACAATAATTGTGTCACAACTACCTTCTAATTGGTTATATCTTTTATCTTGATTCATATCCCGAAACTGTAAGCCTGTTTCATTAATTTCAAAGCAGCTAGTGTTATATTCTTGGTTCATCATAGATTCTTCCAGATGCGATAATCCCATCGGGCCACTATCACGATAAGCACCCCTCTTCATGTTTACCTTCACAGCTGAGAACGGTGGTGAACTGCTTTTGTAACTATTGCACTCTTTCTTGTGGTTTTCTAGCTGATCAACAGTTACATAGGATGACTTAATCACTCGTACTTCCTCTTGTAAAATCACCAGGTCCTTCATAAGTTTTGAAACATCTAAGTGATCAAAGGTTATCGGCGGTAATTTGTTTAGATCACGGGAAACGAATACCGGTATTTTGTCAGGATCCGTAACCTTAAAGAAACTGATGATATCTTGCAGAGTTCTATTTTCCTTCCCCTTGCCTTTGCGAACAGTTTTTCGCAAATCGGACGACACTGATTCAAATAATAACGTATTTGAGGTTTCTATTTGTTCACTCGTAAATGAAGACGAACATATTTTTATAAGGCTATCTTCGCTTGAGATCGATATTTTATTTTGAATGTAACACAGAAGTTCATCAATAACAATATTACAACGATTGCACTTTAACGTACTACACGACATTTTGCGAAACGTAGCTCCGCAAACCGGTAAACACGCACGACACGGTTGAATGCGCGTGCGCGACTCTCGAATATATACATCGTGAAATTTAACTGGTTGTTTATCCGCAACATAGTGGTCATCATCTCAGTCTGCAGACGTCCACTGCTGGACAAAGGCCTCCCCCAAGGATCTCCACAATGATCGGTCCTGCGCTGCCCGCATCCAGCGGCTTCCCGCGACCCTCACCAGATCGTCGGTCCACCTCGTGGGGGGCCTGCCCACACTACGTCTTCCGGCGCGCGGTCGCCATTCAAGAACCTTTCTGCCCCAACGGCCGTTGGTTCTACGTGCAATGTGCCCAGCCCATTGCCACTTAAGTTTAGCGATTCTTCGGGCTATGTCGGTGACTCTGGTTCGCCTGCGGATCTCATCATTCCTGATTCGATCACGAAAGGAAACTCCAAGCATAGCCCTCTCCATCGCTCTTTGGGTGACTTTGAGCTTTCTTATGAGGCCCATCGTTAGCGACCACGTCTCAGATCCGTAAGTCATCACTGGCAACACACATTGGTCAAAGACTTTAGACTTAAGGGGCTACCCTAGGCTAAGTGGCGCCGCCCTCTGTTAAAAATTAATTACTCGCGAAGTATATTTTTTTTCTAAAATCCGGACGGTCATTTTGAAGTTGGCGTGCTATAGGATATATAGGGGCCATAAACTGTATTTATTATAGTCCGCTGTAGTTACAGATAGAAAATTTGCCAAAAGTGGCCGTTTTTAGCAACTTTTCTATCTGTAACTACAGCGGACTATAATAAATACAGTTTATGGCCCCTATATATCCTATAGCACGCCAACTTCAAAATGACCGTCCGGATTTTAGAAAAAAAATATACTTCGCGAGTAATTAATTTTTAACAGAGGGCGGCGCCACTTAGCCTCGGGTAGCCCCTATATATCCTATAGCACGCCAACTTCAAAATGACCGTCCGGATTTTAGAAAAAAAATATACTTCGCGAGTAATTAATTTTTAACAGAGGGCGGCGCCACTTAGCCTCGGGTAGCCCCTTAAGACACTGCGGTATTTGGGACGAAAAGATATTGCGCAGCTTCCCGAACGCTGCCCATCCAAGTTGGATTCGACGATTGACCTCCTTCTCGAAGTTAGATCTACCTAGCTGGACTGAACATAGTGGTAGTACACATGAAACTAAACGCGCCTGCCTTCAAAGCACAGGGTCGCAGGTTCGAACCCCGTTTAAGGCAAACCTTCATTGCATTTTTCGCTGTGTTGTGGTGTTATAAAAAATCTGTCTGTCTAATTTTCTTACAAACTACTCTAAATATATTAAACTTATATCAATAAGTAAGCCAAACAATGTCAGGATTAACTAAATTATCTTAATTGTTGTCGTAAGAACTACGCAGTAAACCCGCCAAATGAATATTCACGCGCCGCTGTTCAATATTGATGTTTCCAATATTCTTAGATAACTACTTAGTTACTTTAATACAAGCAACAACGGTGCGGCAAGGAACTCACAACATAATTAGTACTATAGACTATTATTTTCTTCTGTGGCACAACCCTGCAGGTTTACTACGTTAGAAGTGATAGGCTCGAGAAGCTGCCAAACGCGACATATTGACAGAACTGCTATGGCTCTAATATCACTATGTCGCGTTTGACAGCTTCTCGAGCATGTCGCTACCATGGACTTAGTAACATGTAACTATGGTAATTCGTCCAATGTCGCTACTTACATAGTAAGCCTACTGATTACCCAAAGAGTATCTAACATTATAGAGACGTCCTTAATACATGCAAATCTCATAGAAAAAAAATCTATGAGGGGTTTGTCTCGGGATTGTGATTGTTCCAAATGTCATTCAGCTTTCTATTGGAGTACTATTACCTGTGCTATTGGTCAAAACTGATTGAAAACAAAAATGTGTATTAGTATTAAATCTTTATATTATGTTGACAGGATCGGGTCGCTTTAAATTTCGGCTCTAATACTCGTACTACCTACCTAAAACTAATTTCTTTTGTTTGGGTAAAATAATAATGCAAAAGAGCTCCCTCAATGCCTTGATGGACAGTAGGTATTAGTAAAACTCATTCGTTCTTTAACAGTTCACAATGTTTAATTAATAAATTATTATACATATAATTTTTGCCGAGGCTTGAACGCACGAAATTCGGAAAATAAATAAACTTTATTTAAAAAGTTTAATTAAAGGGGAAAGCTAATCACAATTCACAGCTACTGTTTAATTATTTCCTGCAGTTCAACAAAACAATCGGTTCACTATTTGATAGTCAGTCAGTATACAATGTGCGTTTGTTTGTCATCAACCCCTATACTGAATTTAGAGTCAACAGAACAAAAGCTTTAAATATAAATTGCCTTAAATTTTATTGGAGAGTCTTCTATAGGTACTAATATTGTAAAGAGGAAAATTTTGATTGTTGGTTTGTTTGCATTAAATAGGCTCCGAAACTATTGAACAGATTTTGATTAAATTTGGTATAAAGACAGAATACATAGGGTCAGGTAAGAGAGTCGGTGGCCATTCACTTCCATTCGGAAGTTAGCCGGTTCAAGTCTTGGTCGGCACGTAAAAAGCGTTTTGTATTTTCGCATTCATATCGACGCGAGTTAAGGAAAACATCGTGAGTAAATCTGCAAACACCTGCGAAGTCATTCAATGGTTGTGTGTGAAGTTGACCAACCCGCTCTTTGCTAGCGTGGTTTAAATTACATACTTTTCTTCATATACTATCTTTTTCTTTAGCATTATTTTATGAAGAAAACTTGAGTAAAATTAATATTGTTCTAACCAACCTACCCATCATCACTATCACTACATAGTATAAAACTAAGTAGCTTTCTCTGTCCCTATGTCCCTATGTCCCTTTGTATGCTTTAATCTTTAAAACTACGCAACGGATTTTGATGCGGTTTTTTTTAATAGATAGAGTGATTCAAGTGGAAGGTTTATATGTATAATACATGCATAATATACTTAAGGATAACCCACAATAACCATTTTCCCGGGCGGAGCCGGGGCGGGTCGCTGTAGCATTTAAGTAAAAGATTATTGAACGCCTACTAGTTTATAAAAGCAACGCAAGTTGTTGTTGGTCTTTCGCCTAAGCAAGCATTGGACCTTTTGGGTCGCGTCTAAGAAATATGTTTTGAGACGTTATACTTGTTAACAAGGGTTAAAAAACATATATGTACCCAGCTACGAGTATGATTTCAAATAAAAGTATACACACTTCAGTAAATAGGTACAGTAAGCCTGTAAACCTTATTTTCTACAGTATTAAGGAATAAATCTTGAATTTAAATATATTTTTTATTGTATTTAATATTATTAACCCAGTTGACATTATTATTATTGATTAATTTTAACTTTACTAGACATTATAAATTTCCAATGTATTAATATTATTAAGCTAATTAATTGACATTTTTATTGTAATCTTTAATTTTAAACTATAAAAATGATTATTATGAATTTGCATGCTTACATGTAAGCTAAAGATAATTGTTCTTTTTCTAGCACGATAAGATCTGCACTGTACTATCTTTTTGTAAATAAAAATTATTATTATTATTCGAAATTTTTGCTTGTTTTTTAGACAAGACGTGTTATTATACCCAAAAGCTCTTAAATTTCCAGAAAAACACATAATACTAATTCATAATCCAAAAATATCTTTCACTAAAGAAAATTCCGGCAAAAAGAAGGTATTAAAATATTCAAGTGAAGCTTGATGAAAAGAAAATGGCGCAGTGGGGCGTGAGTTCGTTAGAGGTAAAACCTCGTAGCTCCAAAAACTCTGTCTAAAACCAATCTATGCGGGAAAACTCCGTTGTTATTAAGTTAGCCTTACAGCGGTTGGCTTTGTAATTTGTTAAGAACCTTTAGTCTGGGAGAATCATCGACTGAAATATGACTTACTTGAAAAAAGATAGGTATTTTCTTAGAGAATAAATATACATAGAGCACGCGCATCGCTTCGCTGCCTTTATGTCAAGCGTAAGCAGATGTTGTATGGGCGGTGAAATCAATAACATTTTTCTTTTTGGATTTGTTCCTCGCAACTTATTGCAACTTATCACTGCACATTTTAAAATGTTCTCCTATCAAATTACTTATTCTCACCGGGAAAAACAATCAGCTCCGATAACCATTTGATACTAAACGAACGCGTTGAAGACATTCGGACTGTTCATATCCGTGCTTACGGTTCATACTCGATTAGGCGTACTGACTCTCCAGGCCAAGTATTCCTCTAAAATTAAGATATTGCAGAAGAAACGAATTTGCTTTTGTAAATCATTAGTAGTTGTTACGTAATTTGGTTCTGTGTTATCAGTTTTATCGACTTGAGAAAGGCATAGATAGATAGTAAAGTTTGTATGTATATTAATTTTAATCCAAAATACGAATGTAATTAATGACATTTCACAGCGGTATGTGACCCTAACCAACCCCAAAAAACAGTTAACGCGGGAGGAGCCTAGCTAGTACTTATTTGAAAATGAAAATGAAATATGTTTTATTCGAAGTAAGATTTTACAAATCACTTTTCGACGTCGAGGCGAGTTCACAATTTGGCTGTCTTCTGTGGAGAAGAACCCGCCGGAAGAAACTCCACAGGCGTTGCATCTTTTCAAACTATTTTACAAAAAATATTATTTTATACAATTTGATTCATATAACAAAGAGTGCAAACGAAGTATGCAATTAAAGGAAAACAACCGGCAATCGACTAGAGTAGACCAGTCCCCCCAAGCAGCACTACGTTCACGGGTTTGACGTTTTTATAAATATACATCCAGAACATCCAGACACAAGGCAAACGCACCTGCGTTGTACACCTGTACATCACTTTTTCTCTGGGCGGGATTCGAACCTGCTTCCCTAGACGTACTACCAACTAGACTACGGGGCCGTCTAATGATGGGGGGTCTTACGTTCAACAGTAAACGAATGTGGGCTGATGAGATAGATAGATATATAGGTATATTTTTTTTTTTCAAAAACATGAGTTTAGTCTACTAACATTTTAGTCAAAAATCCACCTTAAAAGTAATCATTTAAAGCAGTTTTATCCCACGCGTTATTAATCTCTTCGGAAAAACTTTCAAAATTCTTTGCCCATAGAATAAGCATCTACTGAAATAACAGTACCTTCGCAGGCCTATGTGTATCGGAATGTGTATGTGTAGTTTCGGGCGAACAACTAAAGTTGCCATTTGCAGGATGATCCGACATTTCGCCGGTCAGATTGGAAATTCCGCGCCGCTGGGCCACGTTTGATTTGTACTGACTTACAGCTGGATAAACTGGAGAGCGAGACTAGTAATAATATGCATGATTGATTCCCATAGACCAGGTATGTTGTTAGTGACGTAATAAACATCAATAAAACAGATTAGGTACTATTTTATTGATATTTAAAAAATATTTTTAAATCTACTATTAGTACGCTTACTACTATTATACTTTACTATTACTACGCTTCTTGTATTATTATTTATTTATTTTGTTAATATTATAACATATTTATTTAACTACACAAATCTAGTATGTACCATGTTGTGTGGGTCAATTTGCTAAATAAACCTTTTATCTATCTATCTATCTATCTATCTATCTATCTATTACACTCGACCCCTGGTGAGGGTCGCGGGAAGCCGCTGGATGCGGGCAGCGCAGCACCGATCATTGTGGAGATCCTTGGGGGAGGCCTTTGTCCAACAGCGGACGTCTTTCGGCTGAGATGATGATGATGACTATTATTACTACGCCGCTCGTGCAAAAAAAAAATTGAGTGATTAAGATATTATGATATTAAAAAAAGACACGTATTCACGAGAGCTGTAAGGAGCAAAAAGAATTATTCGAGAAAGTTGAAATCGAAAAAAGTTATGGCTGAAATAGTGAAAAAAAAAATCAGCTCTTTCTGAATTTGGTGCTCGTTATTTTAAAAACGAAGAATGGTGTTAAAAACTTTAAGGGAAAATCCCCAAGACAATTTAGTCAGCTACAATTTGAGCCTGAAACAAAGATGATTGGGTTAAAGGTTCACCTGTAGCCTAATTCTTTTGAAAATACTCATAAAGTATAAAGTAAAATATACCAGAAGGTGCGACATAGTGTAACATTTGATAATTTACTGTAAGTACCAACCTTTATACCTATGTTGACGAATAAATGATTTGTATTTGTATTTGTATTTAAAGTCAAAACCAAATTTTCACATTACAGATAAAATTATTTTCTGTGTGCTCGATAGTCATGTGAGGCAATAAGGAATGTTACTAAGTATGTAAAATCACTTGAAACTTTGTTACAGTAGAGCTTTTATATATACAGATACACTAGTTTTTGTTTCATTAAAAAATATCAAGTAGTTTTGATTTTATATGCATTCAAAGTTCCCATAAATATCGAGTCCCGCTGACAGTCACGTGACCGCGTGTGACGTCACATAGCAACACTCCGCTCCGCAGTAGTTTACTCGCGCAGTGTTTTGCTTTATTTCATCGCTTCCAGTTGTATGAATTGGATTAATAATAGATGAAGGGTTCGAAAATGGACAATCAAATAATCTACCTAAAATAGAAGGACTTGGTTGCTCATTATTTAGCGACAATAGTGATTTCTTTGCCGTCGAAAGGCGAGGAGTAAAAATGCAAAGGTAAGTTAAGTTAAACTTTTTATAATATAACTCTCGAAAATAGATATTAATATCTGTTCTATAAGTATTCTTTTATTGAAGTACCTAAAATACCCAAGTATTTCATTTCGTAATGCCACTAGCTATAGCTAGAAGTAGGTATCAGAGACCTTAGGTTTTAGGTAATGTAATATAGGTCAATATAAAAATAATAAAACAAAATATACTTTATTGCACAGAACAAAAACAAATACATTAACAATACTCAAAAAGGGAGAAGGCAAGTGGCAGCCTTATCGCTCTAAGCGATTTCTTCCAGGCAACCATTAGGTCTTAAAACCGAAAACTACTAATCCCTACTTAATATTACAAATGCGAAAGTAACTTTGTCTGTCTGTCTGTTACGCAGATAGAATAGACCTTGGAGACGGACATAGGCTACTTTTTATCGCGGGAAAACAACTGATTCCCACGGGAAAGATTCGGGCGGAGTCGTGAGGCGGAAACTTGATATCTACGAGCTATCTGACCTTGGGGTTTGATAGAATAGACCCTAGGGATATGTATAGGCTACATTTTACCGCGGGAAAATACTTTAATCCCACGGAAAAAATAGTAGTACAGGTGAAAAGTTTTGATAAAGATTGGTACAGAGATAAAATAGACCTTGGAGTAGGATATAGATTACCTCTTACCGCGGGAAAATACCTTATTCCCACGGGAAAATGGGAGGTCTGGCAGAAAGTTTTAGTGAAACTTGGTACAAAATATTTTAGAGGGGATAAAGGCTATTATACCGTGGGAAAATATCTCATTCCCACGGGAAATATACCTAGTAGCGCGGCGGGAATTTTTGATGATACTTGGTACAGATATAGAATAGATCTCGGGGGGATGGATTAAGTCTACCTAATACTAGTAGCGCGCGCGGCTACTTTTTCAGGCTAGAAATCATCTCATTCCTACGGGAAAAGTCGAAATCCAACGCGGGCGTAGCCACGGGCGGGCAGTTAGTAGGTACATAAAAAGGTAATCACTACTTATACTTAAGTCAAAATGATCTTCACAACAATAAACTGTGCTTCGATTTCTAACAAGATCTGATCTCTTCATAGCTTGTAATCATTTACTTCGTATTTTGACATCCATTGGAACGACAAAAAATAACTTTTCCGGCGCATTGATAGCCGTATTTGTACATTTTGGCACAACACATGATTTTATGGTATTTGGATTGTTATTTTTTTTTTTTATTCAGAAATCCAAGTACAAAATACCTAATAACGCAAGGCAGCCGTACGGAAGAGCGGGAACGGACTGAGCGAGCGTTGCATTATGACGTCACGCGCTTGAACGCGGAATTTCGTCGCGCGCTCACTTTAAACTTCTCTATCTTGGAAACTAATTGACGTATCGAAATAATTCTTTCACTAGTATTTTTTATTTTGAACGGAGAATTTATAAAGCTAACATTCAAAATTAGTGAACATTCTCTATTCTGTGAATTTTTTACCCGAGCTGTAAGGGTGACATGTCGCATATAATATGCCCGTAGCCCGCGGTTACCCGCATCCTTGGATTTGCACCTACAATATTTGTTTTCTGAACAATCATGACGGTATGTTACACACACGGAGGACGTAAAAGAGGTCACACTGAACAGTAGATCACAAAAACAAAACAATTTCTCTTTGATTGCCTAAACCAAAACTAGTGGGTACCTTTTAATAGTTGCTGTTAGGTTTTTAATTGGAACGCTTTTTCACTAAAACATAATGTATTTTTTACCAATTTTCATGTTAAGAAAACTATTTGTATATTATGGTAAGTCTTATCTTTGTGAACATGTATTCGAATCGTAGATAAACTATTGACGCCTGTCGGTATTGTAAGTAATACAATATTCATGGAACTTTTTTCTAAATCTAATAATATCTAGAGGATCGTATGACAAAGAAAGATCTTCTAAGGCGTGTAAAAATAAATTGCTTTTTGTTTGTACTTGGTTGGTATATGTTATCATGTCGATGGAAAATTGTATAATTCGTCTTTTTCAGAATGCAGAAGCTTTGGCCGAAGGCAAACTGCAGTATCCGTTTCTCTTCTTAACAAGCCCCGAGGCATATGAATGACTCGAAATAAAGGATTATTAAAGTATTAATATTGTATTAAACATAGTTAATAATATCAGAATTGCAATTGTGTTTTTTTATTCAATTTCTTTGCAAACAGCTGTATATTCCGGCATTGTTATTAGTTTAACATTACAATCAAGTAAAGTAAAGCTTGATTGGTCTTACCTTTTTGATATGAGAGTAGCCTTTTTTTTAAAATTGACCTATGCTTGTGTCGAAAAGGTACGACCAATCAAGCTTCACCGGACTTGACGAGAGTAGGCGAATTAAAAAAATAGAAAGACACTACAGCGCGTGCCCGATTGTTTTGTTTTTTTATAAAATGACTAGGCATTTAACAATTTTTCGTGGGCATATTGCGAAATAGCGAGCGTTTATAAGATGTCAAAGCATTCTGTAGAATGATGGTTTTACAATATTTGCCGACGACGACATACCTTATTTTATATATACGTGTCCAATTTGTCGACTAGTCCAACTATAGAGTTTGACAAACAATTGTGGAAACTTTTTACAAAGAGCACGCTCGAGTGTTGATTGGAAAATTCGCTCAATTCTAGTTTTTAACCGACTATGATACAGCTAAAAGCAAAGGTAACTTTTTTCTGAGTTAGCTAACGATACGTCGTGCTCTACAAATAAAATGTTCCTATTATTTGTATTAGGCGTTTGCACTTTGTAAACATACCTATTTAAATTATAGTGTACGTTATATCGTTATAGGTATACAGGGCGTCCCACGGCTATGCCACATGGAGGGAAAGTACCTTAAATATTGTAGGTAGAACATTTTACTGAAAGAAGACATTATTTTATTTCTAAAAACTATCAAAACTGCATTCATACATTTTTTTATAATAACATGGTTGAACCGGGAATCGAACCGGTTATACGAGAAAAAAAAATATCCTGTAGTTTTATCATACCGATCAAAAGGCTTCATCATAAGGGTTATCTTTTGCTAAATAACATAGTGTCAGAAATAAAAGGAAGACTATGTATTTTAACATTTTTAGTACAAAATTTATCAATTTTATCAAATGTTCGAAATGACCCGTTGAATACAAATCACACTCTTTATTTCACACCCTGTCGATTTTTTAACTTGTTGTGGTGGATATTTAGAATAATACGTCTAAGTTCTGTTTGTAGCTCGTGGACACTTTTGTACCGGTTCTTGTAAACTAATTGTTTTTTTACATAATCCCATTAAAAAAATCTAACGGGGCTAGATCTGGCGATCTTGGCCGGCCACATCAAATGTTAAAATTCATAGTCTTCCTTTTATTTCTGACACTATGTTATTTAGCAAAAAATAATCCTTATGATGAAGCCTTTCGATTGGTATGATAAAACTACAGGGTGTTTTTTTTTTCTCGTGTAGTGGGTTCGATTCCCGGCTCAACCATGTAATTATTACAAAATGAATTAATGCAGTTTTGATAGTTTTTAGAAATAAAATAATGTCTTCTTTCAGTAAAATGTTCTACCTACAAGGTACTTTCCCTCCATGTGGCATAGCCGTGGGTCGCCCTGTATATTATCAAGCTTAAAATTTTATTATATGTCCAAACCGATGGGCTTGAGTCTTCTCTGAAATCAGGCTACGATACGACCACGCTGGTCTACTACGGGTAGTCAACTTCACCCACAACCTTTAAATTACTTCGCAGGTGTGTGCAGATTTTCTCACGATGTTTTTCTTCACCAGCCCCCTAACATGCAGTGCTATGACAAACGTTTGTCGCACATTTAAACCCGCCATATTGAAATATCCTCCAATAGGATGTAACGAGGTGCATTGCGTGCTACCTCGTTCCCACTTTGTTTTCTACTTCATTTCTCATCTCATTTACCATTTTCATCTAAATTCAAATATATTTAATTTTGGAATTCATTCAAAATCATCCGTCAATCATCCATTTTTTATTATTCATTCCATCTCCAACTTTTGCTCTCGTAACATCTGTGTTTTCACCCCTAAAAAATGTGTTTGTGTTTTTGTTATTATCACTATCTCAATACTAAACTAGTGAAAGTTTAAAAGTCTTTTACTTCTTATTTGCCAACCTAGTAAACTAAATTCGGTGTGTGTGTCGGCCATACTTCTTTCTTACTCTTCATCTTAAACGTAGTTGCCCCGCAGGCTCGTTCAGGAGCTAGACGAGCCGCGGGTGTAACAAGGATAAGAGAATACGCCTGACAAAATTATGTCTGTCACGCGTGGACCGGGCATGTTAGAGGGGCTGAGCGTCGAATATAATCGAAAACGTGCCGAGGCTTGAACCCGAAAACTTCCGAATGGAAGTCAACGGCCATAGCCACTTGGCCACCGACGCTCTCGTTCGCTTAGTGCTCTATTGCTATACAATATTCCATGACGCACGTATCTATAGCTTCCTCATTCGTATGCCTCAGTAAACAAACCTTCAATTATTACAATCTGTGGCACTCTAGCAAACCACAACGTCGGTAATATTAATCAAAATGGAAGTACGTGTGTTAACTTTCCAGACTGTTTGCCTGTTGTTTGTTAATATTTAGCAGCATCTTTCATAATAATATCATTATAAATCTCAATAAGATTATAAACTTTGGAGACGTTGCAATAATTTAAATGTTATCTAGTATTATATCAGGCGTGTGTCACTACGTTGTTTTACGGTTTAGGCACCGAATATAGAGTAGTAGTTTAGGAAAACCTATGATCGGACGATGATTAAAATATTTTAAAACTAGCTTTCCGCCCGCGTTAATAGTTTTTCCCGTCGGAATAAGGAATTTTCCCGCGGTAAAAGGCAGCCTATGTTACTCAGGGTGAATTTAGCTTCCTAATGGTGAAAGAGTTTTTGAAATCGGTTCAGTAGTTTTGGAGTTTATTCATTACAAACATATACACACACACCAACACACACACACATACACACACACACACACACACACACACACACACAAAGCCTAAGCTAAGCTAACTAAAGTTTAAAAAATGGTTTATTAGGCAGAAACTAAGCAGTTTAAAAAAGTCTGAAGGTTACTAGCAAACAAAATTTTCACCAAATCTCACCTAAATACTTTAGGCATGAACTTAAGCGATTCTTAAGTTTAGTACAAACGGGTGTCCATTTTAGAAAATAAGTTAAAACTTTAGAGCCTTTTCACACTAAGCTACGGGCTGTGTGAGTGTAAAGGTAAGCCAGAGAGTTACTTGGGCTTTATTCTGTGAGCGGGTTATTTACATTATGTTGCTCCATTAAATTAATAGACTTCTATATTGTATCTGGTCCCAGGATGTTAGTAGCCGTACTCGCAAGACTAGTGGTTTCATAAATCGACGAAAACCTATAAGGGATGACACTTTTATTAGACACCGGAAGCCTATACTGCCTTCCATTATAGCTAACGGCGCTAAATCCTATTTATGGACGCATTTATTTTCAAAACGTTTGTTGTAAGTAATGTGCTGTTATGAAATAGTAAATCGTATCTTTTATAATCAACTAGCGACCCGCCCCGGCTCCGCACGGGAAAATGGTTATTGTGGGTTATTCTTGAGTATATTATGCATGTTTTATAGATATAAACCTTCCTCTTGAATTCCTCTATATATTAAAAAAAACCGCATCAAAATCCGTTGCGTAGTTTTAAAGATTTAAGCGTACAAAGGGACATAGGGAGGGACATAGGGACAGAGAAAGCGACTTTGTTTTATACTATGTAGTCAAAGAGTATAACATTATTAAGACGTTATACATGAAAATCTTAAAGAAAGAAATTCTGTTAACTAGTTGAGGTACGGGGGGCGTCCCGGGGTTGTATTTCTTGTGATTGCTCCAAATGTCATGCAGATTTCTATTGGTATGAGAAATTGAATTGAATTGGCTTATTATTGGTCGAAAATGACGGAAAACAAAAATATATCGGTATTAAATCACTTACGTGTCGACAGGATCAGATTGCCTTATATCGCCAAAAAAATTATCTCCTTACTCTATGTTTATAGGAACTGTGTGTTGCAAATTAATACCTAAATTACTGATACTTTAAAAATTGTGTAAAAAAAGCTAAAAAAAACTTTATACTAATCTAAATTAAAAATAAAATTGTATTGGGGCCTGTATTGTAGATTTTTTAAATATTTTTTTTTTATTTTATTTTTCTTTAACCCCTTTTTAGTGCACTTTCTTGTCTATCTCAAAATTATTTATTCATAAATTTTTTCTAACTAGTGTATAGGTTGGCTGGAAGAGATCTCTGCGTAGAGATAAGCTCGCCTTTGTTGTGAAAATTCTAACTGATGTTGTTTTTTATGTGTGCAATAAAGTATATATTATTATTATAAAAAATGCCCGCTCTGAATGTACAAACAGTCCTATAAATTACGAGAAAAAATGTTTCAATAACTTTCTCGTATAATATGTGACGTTCCACGTGCAAAGGGTACCTAATATGGTCGGTATTGAGTTACACATATCCCTGTAATCAGCAACTAATAAGCTATTCAAATCCAAAAAGATTATCTATATACTAAAATCAGTTATAAGGTACGTTTGCACGTGGAACGTCACATATAATCTTCTCAGGATTTGTTTATTTATGTTATAATAAATAAATAACATAATAACAAATGTTGGAGATCTATTTATTTCCTCTAGACTAGAACAGTCGCGGTTTCGAAGCAATTGAGTGTCATTGGCGGCTACAAACAACTCAATTCGATTCACTATTTAGGTCAAACGAAGCGAGTTCCTTTCCGTTTGTATATAATATATTTTAATTAAGGCGAATGTTTCTGAAATACCCGCTTTGACTGTCTGTTTGAATACATTAAAATTTTGAAAGCATTTAAAAGCAGTTGTGTTGCAGACTTTCTCAAAAATACTTCACGAGATTTTCTCGTCTGGCTATAACTCAATTTTTGAATTAGATATAATTTTTTTAGTTATTAGTAGTACCTAGCTAGATACTACCAACCAATGGTACAAAAGGATCGCTGGTTTGAACCTCACACAAAGCAAAAGTTTGTGTGATGAGTATTTGCGTTAGCCTTATGTCTGTCTGTCTGTCTGGATGTTGTACGATTAAATATATTTAATGTTTGTATATCAGCTGTTTGACACCCGTATTCCTAAAAAAATTGCCTATTTATAAATGATCCGAAAAATAAAAATCATTGAGCGTGGGCAGGGACTTGAACCCGCATCTTCTTGGGTATCCGGGCCAAGACGGTATCAGCTGTTAAAAAGTAAAAACTAGGTTTTGCCTAGGTCAGAATCACTTTTCTCACATATTTAACTTTATTATTAATAACGAGGCTTAGTAATTAGTTACACATAACGAAAGATAGTACCATCTATTAAGTAATTTTACAACAAACAAGGTAGACGATTAATAGCCGGATAATTTGAGTAAGAGCAGCTTTTCTTTCGCGTATGTAACAGATCAAAGAGTAACCTTCAGAAGGTTCCCTCCTGTTTACATAGATTCCATAGATTCCCCTTTAATTAAATTTGTGGCGTCAAAAGTTTATTTACTCGGAAGATCGAGATCCTTGTTGATACGCAGATTGCTTCTAACTTGTATTGAAAAAGTTTATTTTAATTTGTTCACTTCTGAAGTATTTCGAGAGGAATGAGGCTACTTTGATTTTGGTATGTTATGTAGATTATTTTCTGATAATATTATCAGTACGAGTATCACACACAATTTTTTTATCTATCGTGAAGTGTTAATCATTTATAAATACTTATTTTAAGTGCTTAAATGTCAACTACACAATTCAAAATGATTTTACTAGTTTCCTTGTTCTGTGCGTTTTTTTCTCGTTTTCAACATTATGGCTAACGAGTCGTTTTTGATCAAGATTCTTTGTAATTACAGGTTCTAAAATATCAGATCCAGTATTTCAGGTACCCGCGTACCTTTTGTCAACAACAATGGAAAAAGCTTAATATTATGTTTCATTATATGGTTCATGTTCTTCAGTAAAATCAATCATTAGTTACATGACTGAACACTTACCCTTAATAAATTAAATCATATGCTATGGCAAGCTCATTATCATTACATCATGACATTGAACTAGCATTAAACATAGTCTGATAGAATCGAAACGTTGTCGAAGATCAGTCGTCTGTGGCGCTTCGCTATGATTATACAGTTGTAAAGTTTTAATAAGGCCTTTGACTGTGTCACTTTACAATTTTTTTGCTTAAAAGAGCGTTGTTTAAGATATTTATTATCTTGTGTTTCTTTCTGTTTGAAGTTAATTAAAATAAAAAGTGTTATATTAGTATTGTTAAATATTTTACCGAAAACACAGTTTATTTATACCAATAATGCATCAAGGTCGTATTCTAGGTCAAATGTTCTAAAAGTGTTCTAAAATACAATAACGGAAATGTTAAATAAAATAAGAAAAATAAAATTAATCGTGAGGTTTCTCCTAACAGTAATATTACTGACAAGAACAGCAGGAGTGGCAAGTAGAGATTTAAAAGAAAATGACAGAGCTTCTAGGGCCTTGTATATTCAAAAAATACTCAATAGACATAAACATCTAGAAGGACAAGTGAGACTTCTTGGAGGTTCTAATAGATTTGAAGGTAAGGACACAGAATTATTATTAATAGTTTCTAAAGCTAGTAAGGATGAATTCGTTTTGATACAATATAGTGCGATTAAAGGAGTCGCCATTGCTGAAGTCGGTTAAGAAGGAGCTTATTTAAAGAGTGCGATATAAAAACGTACAATAATACATACTATTAAAGAAGACTGTACGATAGAACTATAACAGTTTTAATTGTATTTTTAGGTAACAACTTTGTATTAAAGGCAATTAGAAAGCCTTCTTAAATCAAAACCATGAAAAAAATATTGCTGAATGATTTCAAGTTATGTAAATACGATCAATAACCAACGAAGATAGAATTTTGTTTTGGCTTAAAACTTTTTTCAGAAAAACGTTTAAATTGTTACCTAGCTACTTTAAAAAATAGAAAACTCCGAGAACTACACTGAAATTCCTATAAATAACCAAAATATAAACTGCGCTAGATAGAGTAAACAAATACGAGAAATCGATTTATACTTAGTGATTCTTTGGAAATCTTTGTAGGTAATCAGATACAATATTATTCTGTGTCATAGTGAGTTCCTAATAGTATAATATTGTAAACCATTTGTTCAGCATTGTTGACAAAGGTTTCTTGTTCAGCCATATTAAATCTTTTATAAAGCCACCAGACAAAAAATAAATAAACAAAAAACAACAACAACAAACAACATCTTAAAGACAATTTTTTTTTTCCAACAGCAACATAAAGGAGTTAGATAAGAAAACGGAATTCCTCTTCTTAAGCAATTAAATTACTTAAATATTGTACAATTTCTAGGAACTCTTCGGTTTAAAACAAATTTAATAAGACTTAAACTCGGCTAAGTTTATAACTTTTATAATTATTTCGCTTGAAGGAAACAGTTTGGCTAGTTTTAAAACGGAGTTACAAGTTTCTAATAAAACTGACCTCAACGTTTTCTCGATTCCCGACAAGTTCTTCGAATTGGAAAGTTTTCAAGCAATTCAAACTAAATTGAATAAAATTGAAATGAAAACAAGAAAATATCAAAATAAAAATCGAAATACTTAGTATACACCGTAAAATTTAACTGGTTGTGTATCCGCAACAGAGTGGTAGTACTCATAAAACTGAACATCTTTCCTTGAGAAACATAGGTTATAATCTCTAAAATCATTTTCCACATTTCATATAAACTTCAGTCACGTGACCGGCCAATTTCAATGAAAAGTTTTATTTTGAGATTTCAAACCTATGTTCCTCGGAGAAAGTTGTTCAGTTTCATGAGTACTACCACTATGTTGCGGATAAACACGGAAAAAAAAAAAAAAAAATCCTGTTAAATTTCACGGTGTATAAGTACGTACCTAATGAAAAGGCTTATTTTTTTCGAGGCGACTAAAAACTGAAACAGCGACAAACTATTAGCAACTAAAAAATTAATTTTAGCATTTAAATTATTTGGCTTTAATTATCATAAATAAGCCTCAAAACGGGGCTATTATAAAAATCAAATAATGGCAGCTACTATAAGGTAGCAAAAATAATAAAAAAGTCGACTGAAAATATAGGTAAGGTAGTATAAATAATAACTTGGCGACTAATAATTTAGTGAGGTGCCATTTTTAGTTGTCGACTGTTGGTTTCCATGTAAAAAGCTCGTTTGGGCATTGATTTTTACATAACCGTGAAATACACAAAAAAAGATAAGATAATAACTATGCATCCTGTTTTAAACTTTGTTTAGAGCTCTTAAAATGTCGCATAAAAAACTTTTGAAGCCATATTTGAATGCCTTTTTTGTCTTTTTTACACGCTTTATATTAGCTTCACTTGTAAGTAACTATGTATGTAAGAAAATCTTGGAATCTTAATTTGACCCACTTTCCGGTCTTCGATTAGGATGAAATTTTGCACACGCTCTGAGTTCTGATGAAAATACATGACTAGCTAAGAAACGTCATTACAAATCCAATATGGCGGCCTCCCCATTATTGTATCTAAAAAAATCTTGGAATCTTAATTTGACCCACTTCCCGGTCTTCGATTAGGATGAAATTTTGCACACGCTCTGAGTTATGATGACAATACATGACTAGCTAAGAAACGTCATTACAAATCCAATATGGCGGCCTTCCCATTATTGTATCTAAAAAAATCTTGGAATCTTAATTTGACCCACTTCCCGGTCTTCGATTAGGATGAAATTTTGCACACGCTCTGAGTTCTGATGACAATACATGACGAGCTAAGAAACGTCATTACAAATCTAATATGGCGGCCTCCCTAAGATGGCGAACTGGCTGTTTGAAATCCACCCCCATGATATGGGTATCAATGAAAGGGTTTGCTGTCAGGAATACAAAAAAAAAGTCACGTGACTTAAATCCAATATGGCGGACGTCCAAGGTGGCGGACAGGAAGCGTGTTTTTTAGTTTTTTAAACTACGTATTATTTATCTGCCATATGTTTCTGCTTGAAAATAGATTTGGTTAATGTTTGTTTGAGGCTTTCGCGCTTTAGATTTGGTTGCCAAAACAAATACTCGATGCCAGTTTTAATTTTAAAACTAAGTACCTTATTTCAATACAGAATTTTCTACTCATATGATACGTACTCGTAAAATTCGATGCTAAATAAATAATAATCTGGCGAACAGCCTAATCCTTAGCGGCTCTGTTTATAGTTATTTACTACATACAATATTTCAACATTGCCGTCCTCGAAACTATAATTATTTTGTAAAGGAATGAACTAGAACCTTCTGTTTCAAAGGCAACGTGTATGTCTACCACGCCGGTCGTTGGGGCGCGGTTTGCGATGACTCTTGGGATGACGCTGCCGCTAACGTCATATGCCGCTACTTCAACAGAACTGGTATTGCTACACGCGGAGGGCAGTTTGGTGAAGCTATTAGTAAGTATTCTTTAAAGCAAGTGCAAAAGAAGATATTTGGTGAGCTGTTGAGAAAGAGTGGTTATACGTATTTTAAACAGGTCTTTTGCAAAGCGCCAAAAACAAACAATTGAGACTGAATGTCGTAATTGCAGAAACAATTACTGTGGAGAACTTTGGGGTAGAACCTATTTATTCTAGCACCCGACTTTTGGCTAAAGAAAATGTCTCGGATAAAAGTTATTTTGGTCACAAAATTTATGATCTTACAATTAATGAATTGATGAGAGAGAAAAATACAAAGGGGAGAAGGAAAAACAATACAAATTATAAAACAAAGTCGCTTCCCGTCTCTTTAAAATTATGCAAAGAATTTTGATGCGGTTTTTTTTAATAGATAGAGTGATTTAAGAGGAACGGAAATAAAATAAAACCACTGGAATATTACCTAGCTAGAGTGATATTTAGTTTTTATGACTCTTTTTAAATTTAAAATTGAACTTGCAGAAAAGTATTGGATGGATGACGTTGTATGTGAAGGCGATGAAACATCCATCACTAAATGCATATTTTCCGGCTGGGGCACATCTGACTGTGAACCTTCGGAAATAGCTGGGGTCAAGTGTGATGGTATACCAACTTATGTTCCTCAGAATATTATTATGAGGAAGAAAGTAAAGAAGAGGATACATGAAGTTCTTGATGTGAATAGTACCAGCTTGAGGCTTATCGGTGGACGGGGTGGTGACGAGGGAAGAGTTGAGGTAGTGTACAATTACTTATTATTTTTTTACCAAACGTATCCATAGCTAATATACTTGTGCGTCCTGGCTTAGAATTTCACTTACCAATCCGGATTTTTTTTTCCTTTTTTTTAAATTGACCTATGCATATTTCGAAAAAGTTCGACGAATCAAACTTCACCGGATGGGTGTTGTATTGGTAGACTAATAATGGCCCCAGTAGGCAGCAGTGTCCCTGTACACCTTTGTAACCAGCAATAACTACGATGCTGAACTTCTTTCCGGTTGTGGGTTATATAACAAATATCTCATCCAAGGATTTTTTTGTTCAGTGGAGGATTGTATAAGCTGTCTCGTTATACTTACAACAACTGTCAACATCAATTTTGTTGACTGAAGTTGATGGCATCTGTAAAAATTTAGGTCCCAAAGCAGATCATAGATCTTTGTATGTACCTGAAAAAGTTTATAATATTTCAGTTTTCAGTGTCGAAACATCATTTTATATTAATCCATTTTCTTTTACTCAAAGATCTACCACAACGGCACTTGGGGCAGCATCTGCCATGATGGCTGGACACTTCATGAAGCCAACACAGTGTGCCGCCATCTTGGATTAGGGTTTGCAGAGCAGGCTGTACAAACTGACGCTTTTGGGAAATCCAAGGTCGTGCTGAGTGGGGTACAGTGTCAGGGCAACGAAGACCACTTGTTCCTGTGTCAGCATCAGGAATTTGGTGACGTAGTTTGTCCTGGAGCAGCAGGTGGGGGGATTTTATTTCTTCTTCTATTTCTTTTCGTGACAATTCGGTGACTAGATACAAGAAGACCAGTATTTCGTCACAGTCATAGCACTGTCTGTAGTATTTTACTAATAATTAAAAATATTACTTTCGTTCATTTGAAAACAGATAAGCGCTACAATACAATACAAATATACTTTATTGACACTAAACAGAAATACAACACATATAGGGAAAAACAGAACAAAACAGAAGACTCAAAAGGGGGCCTTATTGCTAAGGTAGCAATTTCTACCAGGCAACCTTTATGTAATCACGGAAATAAACTTCATCATAGGAATATTAATAAACAAATGAACATTATTTTCTTATGAAAAAATAAACCTGTGAAAATTCATTATGCAGTAAAACTACACCCAGAAAGTAAACATTTTCTATTTCTTCCTATTACTAGTGTATAAAAAATTATTTATAGCACACAAAAAATTATAGAAACATTCATTTAAAAGAATGACACAACAGCAATGCTATTCTGTAAAGACAAACTCGAAACCTTGTATGTAGTACAGGGAAAATAACTTTAATAAATTTAAAAAAGTAATAATTTAGACCCGTTAAAGCAGTAAAAAATGGGAGACTTTTTAAAATTTTAACTTTGAAACATTAATTCCTATTCTTAGATTTTTCGTACCAAATAGTAGGTATTCTTTGCAATGACTCCCAATAAGAAACTTTTACGAAATTTTATCCTTGATTCTTGTAACTAAGTAGCAACCATTCCCTTCGTATTTTTCGGGAAGTCATTAACATCACCTAGAAAGGGAAACACCACATTAACTAGCCCGCGTGACTGGAATGTAACAGGAAGGGCGGGGTTCAAGGTTCATTGTACTATTCAGGATAAAGTAACAATGGAAAATCTAGACATAATAAACCTTTGAGACCCTTGTTTCAACGCAGACAATTTAAGGGTTTGTTTGAGGATACCTATATAAAATTATCGCGTAAAGACTCGTAAAACACATAATAATTTTAAGGTTGAATTTGCTTATTTCTTTCTAATGCGCTATGGCAAGAGACTGTCGCTATCGCTATATTACGTTATAATCTATTGCTATAATATATAATTAACATTTTAGTATGATGAGGATTAAGACACGACAACAATGTTGATTATCAGTTCATATGCATATGTTAGAAGCGAATCTATATAAATAAAAATGAATTGCTGTTCGTTAGTCTGTAGTTAACTACAGCAAAAATAACAACGCGGGCGTAAAGCCGCGGGCGGACAGCTAGTTTTAAATAGAAATTGAATTACCTAAGTGTCAACAGGTTTTAGTTAATAACAGTGGATTGCTGGAGTTCTAGCTTTTTAAAACCTTGAAAAAGGATGGTGGGCAAAACACATCCAGCTCCGCCAGTCATATAATAATTATGAATGAAAACACCTTATAAAAATGAACAATTTTTATTATAACGCCATGGTAAAATATCCGACAGATCATAAAATAAAACTATTTATACATACTTAACTAATAAATAAAATATTTTTACTCGCTAATTACCGTTATTTTTTATTATTAATAACTCTTATAATGTGAGTCTTAATGATTATATATTGGTGAAAAGGCTGGGCGACCATAAAATCCCCCGCACTTCCCCACGTCGTCGTCGTCGCGTCGACACCGTCGTCACCGAAATCACTGTCAGCTATTCTATTTTTTTGCGTTTCTGATCGCTGACAGCGCTGAGTCTGATTACTGTTCCTGTAAAATAGGCAACCGCACTTTGGGTTGCTGCGCCCATGTCATGGTCATTATATTATGGTTTTTAAGCCTGGCAAGACACGAAGAAAACATCCACCGACCGGCTCTTTTCTTAGACTCAATTATAATAGATAATGATGATAAAATAATGTTTGTTTTATTTCTTGTTAAGTAACAATAAACAAAATGTGTTTGTAATTGTGCTTATTTCAACTTCAAATAAATAAAGAACCACAGGGTAGAATTTGATGCGCATTGGCACAAAGAAATATGAATATGATACCTTTCAAACTAAAGCAGTCGAATCTGTGGCGGAAGTGGGTGTGCCGCCCAAACATTTTTGCCCACTATCCTTTGCTGTTCTACCGTAAAAACGTCATAATAATGTAGTGTATGAATTCCATATTCAAAAATACTGGTATACTAGCGTTGCGCCTCGCTGATCCGGCCGCGATAACCGTTTTTCCCGTGGGAATGAGGTATTTTCCCGCGGTGAAAGGTAGCCTATGTGTTATTTTGATATATAAGCTTTATTATTGTAAAGTTTCATTAAAATTAAATCAGTATTTTTTGCGTGAAATAGTAACAAACATTTATCCATCCATCCATACATCCAACCGCACAAACTTTCGTATTTATAATATTAGTAGGATAGGATAGTATCTAGCTACGTAGAGGAATATACAGGGCGTCCCACGGCCATGCCACATGGAGGGTAAGTACCTTAAATATTGTAGGTAAAACATTTTACTGAAAGAAGACATTATTTTATTTCTAAAAACTATCAAAACTGCATTCATACATTTTTAAATAATTACATGGTTGAACCGGGAATCGAACCCGCTATACGAGAAAAAAAAGTATCCTGTAGTTTTATCATACCGATCAAAAGGCTTCATCATAAGGGTTATTTTTTGCTAAATAACATAGTGTCAGAAATAAAAGGAAGACTATGTATATTAACATTTTTAATACAAAATTTATCAATTTTATCAAATGCTCATAATGACCCGTTTAATATAAATCACACTCTTTATTTCACTCCCTGTCGATTTTTTAACTTGTTGTGGTGGATACTTAGAATAATACGTCTAAGTTCTGTTTGTAGCTCGTGGACACTTTCGTACCGGTTCTTGTAAACTATTTTTTTTTATATAATCCCATTTAAAAAATCTAACGGGGCTAGATTTGGCGATCTCGGCCGGCCACATCAAATGTTAAAATTCATAGTCTTCCTTTTATTTCTGACACTATGTTATTTAGCAAAAAATAATCCTTATGATGAAGCCTTTCGATTGGTATGATAAAACTACAGGATGGTTTTTTATTTCTTTTTTCGATTCCCGGTTCAACCATGTAATTATTACGAAATGTATGAATGCGGTTTTAATAGTTTTTAGAAATAAAATAAAGTCTTCTTTCAGTAAAATGTTCTGACTACAATATTTAAGGTACTTTCCCTCCATGTGGCATAGTCGTGGGACGCCCTGTATAATAGGTGGCAGCAGCTAGATGCGTGTGATCAGAGATCGAACCAAGTGACCCCAATGGAAAGGCCTACGTAGTATCTTATAGTGAACTGCCGTAGACGATTAATGATGTAACAGGAACAACGCTAACGATGCTTCTCGGAAGAAAAGCAAAACCCTGCACTCTTAGTAACTTCGTCAAAAATACCCCGAAGACTGTTCTCCTGACTTTCAGCTTTTACTGCAAGCTTACTGCTAGATAATTATTCTAAAAGTATTTCCAACGAATTTTCTTTTACAACTTTTAAAATTCACAGAGAATTTTTAAGATTTCCTCAGTTTACTTATTAAGTATTTTCGGTCAGTTAAATAAGTTGTCTTTTAAAGAAATCCCGGCGCGGGGACTATTCAGTTATATTCTTGTAGTCATCACTACATAGTATAAAACAAAGTCGCTTTCTCTGTCCCTATGTCCCTCCCTTTGTACGCTTAAATCTTTAAAACTACGCAACGGATTTTGATGCGGTTTTTTTTAATAGATAGAAGGATTCAAGAGGAAGGTTTATATGTATAATACATGCATAATATACTTAAAAATAACCCACAATAACCATTTTCCCGTGCGGAGCCGGGGCGGGTCGCTAGTTACTTATATTTTGAGAAAACTTATTTTTTTTACTAATATAAATAAATTCCCACTAGAAATATAAGTATTCCTTTCTTTCTTGGTTGACACTGCTGACCTAAATAATAATCACGTAACTAAGGGCATTAGTTACTCTGTGCTAAGGGTAACCTAATCTTTTCATTATTGGGGTTGTCTTGAGGACTTTTAGATGACAAACAATTCGATTCTGAGAATCAGTAGAAATGTTTTTTGAACTGAAACCCTAAATGATATAAATCTATATAAACTTAAAAAAAGGGTATAGGATATAATTGTTTTATTGCTTGCTTATCTTATGGGTTTTGAGGTTGACCTACCTTACAAACCCGGTGTCAGAATTGTTGAGCCGACACGGCTCATATAACAACCACATCAGTAAACAGTAGCCGGGACCAACGGCCTTACGTGCCTTCCAAAGCACGGAATCATCTTGATTCTAGGACAATCAGGTGATTCATGTATTTATTACTGGGACATATCAAATATGATAATGGGTCAAATCGAATTCAAGGGTCAAAAATAAGTCATGAATGAAACCTAATAGCATTATTTTGTTAACATGCTTTTTGTGGCTTTACAAAACAAGAAGAAAAAAACAGACAAAGTATGATCCAATATTTTATTTTAGAACTTCTTGACGATAATTCAAAATATCGAAATCAAAAAATTATATTTCTTCAACTTCACAAAAAAAAAATTAAGCTACGGCTTAATTTTAGCCGAAAGACGTCCACTGCTGGACAAAGGCCTCTCCCAAAGATCTCCACGACGATCGGCGAAAGTTTTTAGAATGTGTAAAAATCGGCCATTGACCCGACAACCTACGCGATATGAAGAAGAACGGGGAGATAAGATTAAGGCTCTCTCGGTGAAAGCCAAGGGATTTAATCACATTAGCGCAGATGGGAGGGGATACCAAATGAGATAGACATTTTTTGTTAGGTAGTATACGTGATAAATTAATATAAATAACTAAATGCCTACTTTCCCGTTTTAAAATAGAATCAATTAAATAGCGAGTAGTGTAACTTTTTCTCACCTTGTAAAAATGAGAGTGAAGAAAATTTTAACAATACTCGCACGCGATAAGTTGCTTGTTTATGAATCTTTTTGGCTAAATTTATTTTTCGTGCATATTTCAGGATATATCTGATGATAAAAAAATAATTTAGGTACATATAATGACCAATAAGTTTTAAATCTACAGTTAAGCAAAGTAGGCTCGAAACGCTACTTTTGAAAAATTGTTTTTAAAATAACTTAGACCAGGGGGGGCGGATAAAGCAATATGTTGTATATTTGTAATCTACTCATGATTTCCTTTCATTTGATACTCTACATGGCACGTTTAATTTTTTTATTTTTTTCAGCCGCCATTTTGGATTACAAGGAGTAATTTTTCGAACTGCTAATAGCGATTTTCGGATTCAGCGATGTCCAAAACCCCTGAAAAGCACTATGAGCAACTTGTTACAAGATTTGCCTGTCACCTCAAAAACTAGCGCCATATTTCAATTTCTTTCCTAGTCTAAAAACTTTATGTAGGGTAAATGTGTTTTCTTATACAGGACATGTGGCAGGAGTAATTTGTACTCGCGAACTGGCGGACTTATTGCTCGACACGACAGCTATAGAACAAACTGCGCACCTCCAGGATGTACCACTGTTCCTATTGACCTGCGCCATGGAGGAAAACTGTCTGAGCAAGTCTGCTTATGAAGTTAGTACTTGAGAATATTTCTAGACTCGGCAGGAATAAGCACTCAAGTCCTAAAGATTTGGAAAGGACTTAAGTGCTTATTCCTTCTGAGTCTAGAATTTTTCACACACATTTTTTGGAGTTAGCCCGTATTAAAGCTTGTTTATAATATAAGGGCATCATTAACAGCTCATTATATGTCCCCACCGAGAGGCTCTAGCCTACCCTGAAATCAAGATGAATAGGCTTTACTCGACCACGCTGGCCCAGCGCGGGTTGGTCAACTTCACACACAACCCTTGAATTACTTCGCAAGTGTGTGCAGGTTTCCTCACGATATTTTCGTCGAATAAAGATACATATGAATTCAAAAATCTAATACGCATTGGTACGTGCCGAGGTTCGAACCCGCGAACTTCCGAATGGAAGTCAACGGCCCTAGCCACTTGGCCTCTATATGAGGTATTGGCACTACTATAGGGACTATTATTTGGTATTCTGTGGTATTGGCTCCAAGTCCGGTGAAGCTTGATTGGTCGTACCTTTTCGACACAAGCCTAAGTCAATTTCAAAAAAGGTATCAATTGGCTGTTTGAGCACATTATAAGACCAATAGAAAAAGTAATAAGCTTGAAGAAATTTTGTTAAAAATTATAATAATAATTTTAATTAGGTTTGGTTTTCTTTGTTATTATTTTATTTTAAAAAATATTGTTGTTTTAGTATTTATTTAGTATAATGTATTTTAAATTATAATGCGATTTTAATACCCGTATAAGGTATTTATTTAAATGTATTTTTTTATAATAACATTATTTTTATATTCAGATCCAGCGCTCGAACCCCGACTGGCAACATGAAACCCGTCGCCTCCTCCGCTTCACCGCGTCATCGCTTAACATCGGCAACGAGGAGTTCCGACCGTACCTCCCGAAACACTTGTGGCAATGGCATTTGTGTCACATGTGAGTATAAGAGTTCTATTTATTTATTATTATTTTTAGAGAAGAATGAAGGAATAAGGAAAAAAAGAAAGGGAAGATAGGAGAAGAAGGTAGTTGGCCTTTTGGTTGGTTGGTTGGGAACACATATGGTTAATGAGGAGACATGAATACCACAAAACAAGCATACATAAACAAATTTTATTTCTAAACAAAGAATAATATAATATTTTTAAGGGCAATTAAAAGTATCCAATATGTTGACCATATAAGGTACCATCATGCTAAATTTCATTCAAACAGTTTCGGAGATTTGCCCATATAAACACACAAACAGAGAACCAAAATTTAAATAATCTGGATATGTTCTGTATCGCTTTTTACATCCCCTGAATCGGATTTAAGAAAAAAAAAATTGTATGTACAAAATTCCGATCTCTACAGTTTTATTAGGTATATAGATATACAAAACGAGATATTTGTATTATACAGTCTATAAATAATAAAACAACAGAGAAATTCAAAATGGCTGCGGTTTAACAAACCGCTCACTGTTCTGTGAATAAACTCAGCTAGTGTACTCTACAGGGATTGCATCTTTTGCACATACATCATTTTGTACGCCGCAGCCGCTCGGCTATGAAAAATGCATCGGCATCTCTCTATCTCTTTTCCCCTTGGTATTTATTTAGTTTTGCTATTCACCACCTACTAGTTTCAACTCAGTTGTATCTCTAAGAATACTCTTTGTCTTTGATATAGTACAGTCAGTTGCAGTGTTTTCTACCCAGTTGTATCACAATAGAATAGAATAGAATATACTTTAATGCACTAGAATAATAGATATATTTTTTAACGACGTACCAGATTTTTCGAGACACGTATATTATGTACGTCAGACGTACACTTTGTAATGAAATGATTGCGAAGTTAGGAGGTGGCGAAGTAACAGAATTTTACATACATTTTTATGGATACCTACCTATAGTAAATACGATTTATCATAATTCTTCTGGCCATATGGAGTCGTGTTTCGGAAATTCCGAGGATACCTGCCTGCCGACCTACCTCACACGCCTAACCTTATTAGTGTGGTTTAGTGATTGCTTAGATAAAGTATAAAATATGTATGAAAGTCTGTAAGCTATTTATGGTATTGGTCTCTGTATACATATTTAACATCTTTATGTAAATATTGCCTGAAACAATTGGATTTTTTTTAGAAATTATTTTAATTGTAAAACATCCTCACTCGTCATAAGTTTTATTTTTTTATGCAAATGCTGTGTTTGATTACAGCCAATATAAGATCAGATGGATTGTACTTACGTCAAGTTGTTATAATATGTGTTGATTTGTAGCTTGTCATTTATCCATTGTAAAAAATAAATAAATCTTTTCTTCTCTACTAGTCTAGATTATCCCTCTACTCGGAAATGACCTACATTTTCTTTGTTGTATGTTTAGAATACCTAATACTTTTGAATATAAGGTTATAGTAGTAAATAACGAAGATGTTTGTGGTAAGGCACATCCGGTGAACTAGATACGTTGTTTTTGGAACACAAGCGTAGTTCAATAAAAAGAGTAATGGAACACCTTTGCCCAACAGTGGGACAGCACTTTTAGTTGCAAAATGTAGTTTTGCGTTTAAGAAACTTTTTTCCCTTAAAGTCCACCTTGATAAGATAATACTTATTTTAAAAGATGGATAAGTAAGGTTCCAAACACCTTAAAGGAAAAAGAGAAAAAAAAAGCTGTATGATTTTACATGTAAACAAAACATTTGTCAAAACAAATTATATACGGATATAAGCCACCAGATAATAAGTCTTTTGACCTTATACACTTGTTTCGTTACCGCCAACCGTGCCTAAGAAATTGCGGTATCAAAGATGAGGAGTTGCTCCTTTCATACATTCAGTGAAAAGTTCACGACCTCTGCGGTCAACGACCTCGCGATAAGTGAGCATTTGACGTCTATATAATATATACTTCATTGAGAAATATGATATACTCTTACTTTTCCCCGTAATTTTGTTTATCTACTATCAAATTGCTTGCGATCCCACTCTCACAAATTAGGTATTTACCTATTTTCTTCGTGACCATTAATATTTCAACTGCGAGAATTCACATTTTATTTCGTTGCTTATTTTTAAAGTTCGACTATAATCGCCCAATCAGTATGGTACCTATAGATAGGGTGACAATGAAGAAAAAGGTAATTTTCCCCCGATAAAAATTTAGCCGAATTGTTATCTCTATACCAAATTATTTGTATTTTATCTACATACATGTATGTATTATATAAGCTGCTACTGTCTGACATCCATAGTTAAAAAAATATATTGAAATTTATATATTTACTGTTGTACATTACAGAGTCAGTAACAGTAACTTATAACATTAAATTAAAAATTTAAATAATCCCTGCCACAAAACCGTTACTTAGATCCTTTCAACAAATAGAAAAGGGCTAATAATCTTCAAATGGTTGAAGATATCTTCTTGGATCATAGCTAAGAACACTCTCGATTATGCATCTTGCAAACAAAAAAAACTAGATCAAAATCGGCGCATCCACACACAGCCAGACAGACACGTCAAACTTATAACACCCTTCATTTTCGTCGGGGGTTAAAAGTAGGTTGTAAAAATCAGCAGTATAGTATAGGTCCCACCTAGTTTGGGTTCAGATGGCCGCGTGTGAGATGTCTAATATTGATTTAATGTGTAAATGCATTCCAGGCATTACCACAGTATGGAGGTGTTTGCCACATTTGACGTGCTGGACTCTTCAGGGCGAAGGATCGCCGAAGGTCACAAGGCTTCCTTCTGCCTTGAAGACAATACCTGCCTCCCTGGGGTGGAAAAGAAGTATAACTGCAAGAATTATGGCGATCAAGGTGAGGGATTTTTTTTTTCAAGCTGTAGCTGATGTTGACTTAGACTCTACCGAGAAGAGCGCGGCTCTTTAGCGTGAAGAAGATATGTTTTTTTTTTCATATTAATCCGGACAAAAGGTCATTGACGCCTGCATAAAATGCGCACATTTGTTTCAAACGATACGATAAAACTATGGGAAATTATCGCAAAATACGTAATTTGGCATACCGTAGTAGAAGGCGGGGTGAGCGTATGACCTTGCCAGACATTTTAGCGTTACATTATTTTTAATAACTTTCAAGAAGAGACAGAGGTCAATGAACTTTTGTCTGGATTTATATGAAACATACCATAGCTGATATTATTGTAGAGCCTTGTTGGCTTGGTAGCTGAGGCCATTGTATTCCACACGGAAAGCGTTTGTTTAGCCTCGGTACGTACCAATGTGTTTTCGATTTTCGAATTTACATGTAGGTCCGTCTATTTGATGCTCTTACGGTGAAGAAAAACATCTTGTTAAACCTGCACACGCTAGTAAAGAAATTAAAAGTTAGTGTGTAAAGTTGACTAATAATGGATTTCCACTTCTTCTTTTTTAGCTTACATTTAGCAATCATTGCAACTTCGAAATGTACCTACCCATCTGGTATAATACACATAATCCGCTTGCATTGCATATCTGTAATTGACAAAGCGTTTTGGTAGCATAGGTTATGTAGCTAGGGCAGACGATATTCCCCTCTGGGAGTCGTCTGTCCGATCCTAACACAAACCAGTGTGTTTGCAGGTTCATTGCAAGCTTCACAACTGAGAAAACGTGTAAATAACGCTTTCTAAACATCAATATTAACATAAATAAATTAGGTAGGTTCATACTTATTCAGAGCTTAATAGATAAATTGAACCGTTTTCAAATAAATGTGTCATAACTCTTCTACCTAAGTGGATGCCTGCAGCCCTGAAAGACAGGGTATCAGGCCAGCCTTTGCTTGCCTTAGCCATTACAAATATATATTAAAAAAAAATTAAAAAAAACATCTTATTCATGAAAGCAGTCTCCATAGTGTTATAACGATTGTCTCATCTTACAATAGATTCGGGTTCCAATAACGGTGGATCAAATTATCGAGCTTATATGCAGACTGAATCATCTAATTGTCTGAAAATAAAGATTATTCGATATATGAACCATGACAGAAGCCTTAAGTGGCTCAATAATTCTGAAACCATGGTCAATGAAACACCTTACAACCATCACAAATATCAGAAAACCTAAGAAATTCCAAAATAAATTCAAAAGCATGTCTTTCAAGGCAAACTTATGTTTACATTTTACGTTCGCTTAATTCAAATTAGGGGGAATGCCAATCTTCAAATATAAACACACATTTCATGAAATACATTAATTAAATTAGAAAATAACGGAATTCCTTGACGTAAATATGGCTCCAATGTCGTACTCTTAAACAGCTCAAGTAATTAATTCATCACCGCAGAAGGAAATGTCGCGTTAAGGCACCAATTAGGAAGCTTGTTTATTCTCTTTTTTTTTCTTGTTTATACATTCATTTATTCCCTTAATCCTTCTCTGTCTTTAAGACAAACTGAATGCGATACTCTGCTTATCCTGTTATTAACGATGTGTAATGGTTAAAGTTAGGTCCATTGTATAAGAAGATAAGTGCCCGTTTGCACTAAACTTAAGAATCGCCTAAGTTGATGCCTAACGTATTTAGGTGACTTCTAAAACATGAATAAAAATAAGAATTTCCCTACTTTTCCATTTTCTTTTATACAAAACAGTCTACAAATTTAAAATTTTTGTATAATAAATTAGTCATTATTGGTATATTTGAAGGGGTCGTCCAAGAGCGAACTCAAGGCAGATTATTAATTCAGAGGCAAAAAGCACAGGCGCTTAATTCAAGATTCATATCCGACCCAGTTCACTCCCTTTTTTAGTGTTCTTAGTATTCCTTCTCAGTCGTAAACGAGATTATAATATTTTATTTTTACTGCTAATTTTATATCGCGTTATACTTGCATCAGTATTAGAACTCATCGTAAATCTCAGAATTACAAAAGTGATAAAATCGTTAAAATATGACACGTCATATACACTCTTAGCGCCTTTTCCAAATGTCTATTATATTGTTTAATCGCAATAGGTATGCATGGTGTTGTATGGTGGGGTTGCCAGATGGTCGGGAATCGCCTGGATTCTCCCGACATTTCATGTGATGTCCAGACTCCCGACTAATAACAAAATCCCCAGACAAATATCTTATCATTACATTCTACCGAAACTGAAAATTTCAAACAATATTGATAACGATGCCTTATACACCGATTACTGCTGTCTTCGGGAAATATTTGAGCATCTTCCAAAAGACAAAAATATGCCAAATGACAAAATTTGGGCATATTTTTTTTAAAAATGCCATGACAATGACATGAAATATTTAAAAAAAGTAATATCTTTTGTGCTGTCGATTCCAGTGAGCAATGCATATTGTGAACGAGTGTTTAGTCTGCTAAATAATTTATATTCAAAAGAAAGGAATCGCATGGGCTTTGATTTGATAAGAGCGGAGCTTCTCCAATTGGTGGACTCAGTAAAAAGTAATGCCAAATACATGTGGCAAACAAATAGTAAAAAAACAATGTAAATTTATTTCATTTTAATCCTTACTTAAAGAGCTGTTGATTTTAAAAATATATTTTATAATTTTGAGTCATAATTTTTATTTCTCCAGACAACAACCCCGATATCCCGACATTTTGAAATGTCATCCAGATATTTAGATTTTTTGATCTGGCAACCCTAAGTGGTGGTGGTACTCTCTGCTCTAGTCGATTGCCGGTTGTTTTATTGGTTTATATAATTTAGTTTTTCTGCTTTGACTGGTTGCCTTCCTCTAATTGCATATTTCGTTTGCACTCTTTGTTATATAAATCAAATTGTATAAAATAATAATTATGGAAAAATATTTTGAAAAGATGCAACGCCTGTGGAGTTTCTTCCGGCAAGTTCTTCTCCACAGAAGACAGTCAAATCGTGAACTCGCCTCGACGTCGAAAAGTGATTTTAAAATCTTACTTCGAATGAACACATTTTGAATTTTGAATTTGAACTAATTACATTAAAGATACACGACTAAATATTTTATATTGTATTATTATAATTTACTTACACACATTTATGAAATTCACCCCTACCGCTACGGAATACAGGCGCTCTCAAGGACAACATGTCCATCCGCATGTGCTGGCTACTGTACATAATAACTCAGAAAAAAATGTTGTACAATTGGCAGCCTTATTCCTAGCAATTTCTTTCAGGCAAGGCATTATATTAACAACAATCAATAATAGATTGTTAAGGCGTTTTTTAAGGAATATTTCCAAAGGTACAAAAGTTAATCAAGCAATCGTAGCCACTTTGTGACCAAAAATTAAACGTTTACAGAAAAGAAAGACTTTGTCAAATTCGAGGAAACAGAATGCTCCGAGCGGAATGCTAATTAAAAAACTGGCTTAATGCGCCCTTAATTAGAAACTTAATGACTTTAGTTTTCTATTTTGTAAAAGGTCTGAGTAGCCCGCTTTAACAGCCTAGGTGTGGTCAGAATAAAGGGATGACAATTTACATTATTTAGTTATGACAACAAAATTGACTGTCTTTTTACTACACGCTTTATATTAGCTTCACTTGTAAGTAACTATGTATGTAAGAAAATCTTGGAATCTTAATTTGACCCACTTCCCGGTCTTAGATTAGGATGAAATTTTGCACACGCTTTGAGTTCTGATGACAATACATGACTAGCTAAGAAACGTCATTACAAATCCAATATGGCGGCCTCCCCATTATATGTATGTAAAAAATCTTGGAATCTTAATTTGACCCACTTCCCGGTCTTCGATTAGGATGAAATTTTGCACACGCTCTGAGTTCTGATGACAATACATGACTAGCTAAGAAACGTCATTACAAATCCAATATGGCGGCCTCCCCATTATGTGTATGTAAAAAATTTTGGAATCTTAATTTGACCCACTTCCCGGTCTTCGATTAGGATGAAATTTTGCACACGCTCTGAGTTTTGATGACAATACATGATTAACTAAGAAACGTTATTACAAATCCAATATGGCGGCTTCCCTAAGATGGCGAACTGGCTGTTTGAAATCCACCCCCATGATATGGGTATCAAATGAAAGGGTTTGCTGTCAGAAATACGAAAAAAAAAGTCACGTGACTTAAATCCAATATGGCGGACAGGAAGCGTGTTTTTTAGTTTTTTAAACTATGTATTATTATTATTCTTATTTCAAGTTATGAATTTGAAGTAAAAAAAACTAGATTAAACATTCCAAATCCCTATAAAAAAGATCTTTTCATTTTTCGTAGCGTGAATCTAACAAGATTAAGTAAATAAAATTAAGCAGAATCATTTATTTATTTATGTTATTATCTTGATCTTGCTAGTTCAAAATCCTCTAAAATTCTGTCACTATGCTTGCTATAATCAAAGATCTAATAATAGACGACGTTTATCTAAATAAATACTATATTTATTTCGAGACATAGTTGCAAAAACTTAGTATCTGCCAAACGGCACGGCAGTTTGAAGGCAGTATCAGCAGCTAATTACACAAGTACAACACGGAATTTATATCAATGATTATTTTTTACTTCAACTTACTTTACATTTTTAGCCGTCTGAAAACACAACAGGTTTATGTTTTACGAGTATTTATCACTTTTATAATAAACATTAATGCGAAAAAACGTGTATTTATGTCAATTTCGAACGCACACGATCACACTCAAATTTCAGCAAATTTTACTAAGAACAGTCAATATTTCAATCTCTTTATATAAATTGCGCTTGTCAGTCCTTGTCAGTCCTCGTAATTTCCACCGGAGAAGTGGCACAGGATATTGATTCTGTAGCCCAAACTTCAGCAGCACGCGTTGCGCTTTCTATTCTAATGTTAACATGTTAGATGGTGGTGACTGCTACGGCGTAGAACTTGCTACGAGACGTAGCGCGTAGAGTTTGCTACGAGAGTTTTTACGGCTACGAAAATTGGCAAGAACTTTATTATACGACACTTTTATATTGGTCTGGATTTTATTTACCTAGATAAGTAAAGCAGTTCGTAGTTCTTTTTACTTAAAATGAATCAGGTATAAATTACAATATCCTATTATCATTATAAACGCGAAAGTTTGTGACTATAATTGGATGAATGGATATATGTTTCCACGCAAAAGCTACTGAATGGATTTTAATGAAACTTGAATCGGAATAACACTTAGGCTACCTTTAGTTTGTAATTAAAATCATAGATAAAAGGTCGGAATGTACTTAATGACCCTATATACTACACCACCGAAGTATTTTAATAGATTTTAAATAGTGAGGTAATTTTAATAACTGACTCTGAGAATCGAAAGTGTTAATATCAAACTGCGGAACTTCAGCTGAAGCAGCTATCGCACTCTCTTTATCAAAATAGCTGCTTTAAATTGTTGTGAATAAGATATTATTTTCTTTGCAGGTATTTCAGTGAATTGTTCTGACGTCTACCAATACAATATCGACTGCCAGTGGGTAGATGTCTCCGATGTTCCCGTGGGAGAATATACATTCAAGGTAAAGAATAACACTAAATTAAAAAATTGAATAACCCCCGACACAAAATCGTTACTCGATCCTTTCAACAACTAGAAAAGAGCTGATAATCTTCAAATGGCTGAAGATATTTTCTTGGATCATAGCTAAGAACACCCTCGATTGTGACACCTTGCGAACAAAAAAAAACTAGATCTGAATCGGCGCATCCGTTTAGGAGCTACGATGCCACAGACAGACACACACGTCAAACTTATAACACCTCTCTTTTTCGTCGGGGGTTAAAAAAGCAGATTTAATTTCTAATACACCATGAAGTTTAACTGATAGTTTATCCGTGACATAGTGATAGTACTCATGAAACTTAACAACTTTCCCTAAGGAACATAAGTTTTAAATCTAAAAATAATATTCAAATTGTCCATGCAAAGTGACTGGTCACAGGACTGAAGCTAATTTATGAAAAGTTGAATTTTATTTTTGAGATTTCAACCTTTATCCTGTAGATGCGCGCACTCTTTATGGATGTAATCGTTATCATAGTCATATTAAACTATTAAATACTACTATTACTACTTATTTACTATTTAATTTATTTTTGTATTGAGTGTTATTTACTTTTTTATACTGATTTGCATACCGATGTAATATTATGTTGGTTTTTATGGCAAATAAAATTATCTTAACTTATTTTATCTTATCAGAAGCCTTAGACGGTTAATAATTCCGACACCGAGGTACGTGAGGTGCGAAACCCATACGATAAACAAACAAGTAGATAAATGTCCACAGCTGGACAAAAAATTCTACCAGATAACTCCTCAAAGGCCGCTGCTATTTTTTCCTCACTTTGATAGTATTATCTAACATCTCGTCCTTGTAACGGCACTTCCTTCCTTACCTACATTTGGGACAGAAATTAACTTTCCTCGTCTCGAGTGGGTGTCAATCTAGCTAGTAATTTGTCAATGTCAAAGGTAAACCCGGACAAGGTAACCTAATCACGAGGAGACTGTTACACGCTCGATCTGCCTTCGAATCGTGTCACAATAATGGCTGTTTTACTATGAGTCTAGGAAATTCGGCCTATTTACGTCAGTGAGATACCAATAATATTATTTTTCGTTTATTTAAACACGTAGTACTTATAAAATCCTTGATTTAAACATAGACATTATTTAGTTGACAGAACACAATACAATGCAACAAACAGTAAGAAAGAGAAACACGAGTGTGCACTTTGATGCAGACATTAAGTAATGCGGTTTCAAATATTTCGGCGGTTTTTTTTTAATTTATTATAAAGATTTTTCTGTTGATTCAACATCATAAGTTTTTTTTATAGCGGGGTAATCCTACACTTTAAGCTTTAGAGTCTAAAGATATTGTTATAAATTAGCTTACACGTGTAGATTTTTATTAAAATATAATTAGGTCAGTTCGGGGCACCTAATAACCTTTATATAATGACATTATGCAGTTACCCTTTACGTCGGCTAATCCTTTGTGCCTTCTTGTTTGAGTTACGATTATGACTCGGGGGTATAAAACAAGTCGCTAAACAATCTCAGTGGGGGTAGTTTCAACTAACTAACCCCTTTAACATCCTGTAGATTAGCATGATCTATTATGAACTCTATGCCACGAAAATGGAAAAATAAATTAATTTTGATAAAAACCAGTGATTATTAGCATTACCATTTCACTGAAGTTTTTATTTGTCCTCTAACTGCAGTTAGCCCAAATTGCATTTTGTCTAAAATTATTATGTTTGTAGTAATTTTTTTCCGAAGTTTGGAGATTAGTTATAATAAAAAATTACTCTATTTCATCTTTGAACTCACGTATAGTCTCAAGTAGATCGCATTATTTATTTGTAGATAGCCTTCGGTACGAAAATTAGACCAAATGCAATTTAGACAAATCGCAAATAACACTACATAGTGTGGTAATTATGTGTTTTTCAGACAAACAAATTAATAAAGTTTTCAAACTTGTGTGGCACAATCCCTTGGGGTGTGGTGTTCAAAACGCACAACTCTCCCCCCCCCTCCACCTGACGCAACACCCCCCCTCGCAGGGTAATATGTCCCTTTTATCGGTTTTATCATATTTTCTCGAAAACTATAATTGATACAAAAAAAAGTGTCAAAGGTAAAAATGATCCTCATTAAATTGTAAACAAAATTTGTTCTATATCTTATTTTGATAGGCTTGACGGTTTTCAAGCTGTAGCTAGTTAAAAAACTAAAATGAAATTGTTCATCAGATTAATGACAATATAGTCATTATTTATTGGAATGAAGTAAATAAAAAGCTGTAGGTGGAATCATTATAACCATTTTAATATTATAAAAGTCTAAATAGGAAAATAAAAACACTAATCAACAGTTCCTTCAGCTTGCTCAAGCTCTTCGACCCCGGCAACTATACACATTGTTGTGCAGCGCAGGCCAATTCTAACGCAACCGCGTCTTTTTCCGCAGCCTTGCTTACAAGTACACGATATCAATTTAAGTATTGAAGCCGGAGCTGGTGATTGTATTTTTTTTTTTAATTGACCTATGCTTTGAAAAATATAAATCTGTGTTTATCAAGGCTATTTTCTGATAGCTTCGCGCCGTATAACGCTAAAATGAACTTTTCGTCAGCAGTATCGATTTGCTCATGAGTGGCATTTTTGTTGTTGAAGATGCCGATAAGGTCCTGCAGATCTTTTCTTTTGTTGAATAACTGAACAGCTTGTATCTTGCCTTTTCCAAAAAATGAAGAAGTTGTATCACATCCAGTCATTGCGTGAAGGAAGAGAATAGAATCTTTGCATCTTTGAACCAATCCTGCATCAGAAAGACTTGAACTGTACAGTCTGCTTTTAACTTTACCTTGGCTCTCTTTAATTAGGTAAATATTTTGTTCAGCGGGAGTCAAAGCTAGTGCAAGAACCAAAAGATCGACATCTTGATTTAAGACCTGCGCTTTCTTTCATTTATTATATAGAGTGACTTAAGAGGGAATTGAGCAGGCAACGTATTTTTTTTGGCTTTAGTCTATTTCACCAAAATTTAACTAGCTATACCTCGAATATCATAAAGCCTATATGAATATGTATTTAACCTTTTGTGTTGCCCATTTGATGAAGATTATTTTTGTCTTAAACACTTTGTCCGTATCTGTAACTGTTTTCGAGGAAAGGTGGAAATACCGATAAAAGGGACACATTTCACTACGAGGGGGGGTGTTGCGTCAGGTGGAGGGGGGGGGGAGAGTTATGAGTTTTGAATACCACACCCCAAGGTGTCATGCCACACAAGTTTGAAAACTTTATTAATTTGTTTGTCTTTCCCATACATTGATTACATAGAATTACTGCACTAACATACTTATTTGCAATTTTGAGCAACTGCAACTTCAAGAAATAAACCAAAATTTTCGTTTTTCCAGGTTGCTGTGAACCCTCACGCAAGGATAGCAGAGCAAAGGTTTGACAACAATGCTGCCAGGTGCAAACTCCAGCTGACTGACTCTTTCGCTAGGGTCTATGGGTGTAGAAACGAGAGACCTTAACATGAGGTGTCACTAGCATGAGCTTTCACGTGACTGACATAGTTTTGTCGTGCGTATTCTCTTACCCCATTGGAGGATATTTCTATATGGCGGGTTTCTCGCAGCTTTGACAGATAATGTGAGATAATGGCTTGTCACAGTGCTTCATGCTAGGCTTGTATGTAATTAAGGTATAAGTGCTGCTGAGCAAATACTGAATAAACATGCTCAGTCTACATTTTTAAGCACATTTATTAAACACTTTTTCTCGGAAACGAAAAAATATTTTCTGTGCATATACTCGTAAATAGTCAAATTGATCGTATTGTTTGTATGCCAAAATCTATCTATTTATTCTTTTCTAGTAAGTTTCTTGGGTAAAATTGATGAGATCCATTTATTGAGCAACGAACATTTAGGTATACCATCCTTATTGTTTTTACTAAATTTTCACTTAACCTCGTCGCCACCCTTTAAAAAATAATAACTCGGAAAATAATCAATTTTTCAAAAATCCGGTCTACAAAACTGGAGTTGGGGTGCTGTAGGATATATAGAAGCTATTAACTTTATTTATTGTATCTCGCTGTAGTTAGAGATAGGAAATTTACGAAAAACGGCTACTTTTCGCATTTTTTCTATCTATAACTACATTGAACTATAATAAACATATTATGTGATTGCTTCTATATATCCTACAGCACCCTGACTCCAGTTCTGTGGACCGGATTTTTGAAAAGTTGATTATTTCCCGAGTTATTATTTTTTTCAGGATGGCGGCGCCACTTAGCATGGTAGAGCCCCTTAAGAAGTAAGAGTACATCCTGTAGAATGTAGGTAAAATAAAAATGGCGAAGCTTTAAGAAATTATTGTAATTTTCAGTTAATGTATCATATTGCGAGGTATGTCGTTGTCTTCCCTCGTTCGCATAAAATTTGATTCTCGAAATATGAGATTCTTAAAATATTAGATTGTCCTAATATCAGATTCTCAATATAGCCGAAGTACAATCAAGATAAAAAAAAGCGTAATGAAATTATTTTATTATGATATTTTATGAAATTTATTGAATCTATGTTCATGATGGTATAACCTAGTGATATTATTTATTTATGTCAATTGATATCGTTAATTAGTATGTGAATAATCTTTAGCTTAAGTGTAGAAGTAGGTAATCATTTAGCACGTACTAGTAACATATATTTTGGCAAGGTAACGCCGTCTGAATCAATTGTGATAGTTGAAATTTTATGAAATGTACATCTTTATTTATAGTCGTTATAAATAACAAACAATTTGTTATTATTTAAAAATATGTATTTAGTAATTATTATCCTAGATAAACAAATAATACTACAGTTTGACTAAGAAATACTTTTTATTGAAATAAAAAATACCTTACGCAATATTATCACAAAGTTCTATTTCAGAATTGAGCAATCCGCTACATTGTCATTTCGTTAAATGAAAATAATATTTGTACGACAATTAAATTATGTAAGTAACTACATTTACCTAATTAATTTAACTAAAAACTAATATTTACATTTTCATATGAAATTCCATACCAAAAAAGTTAATAATTCATCATTAAGTGGAAACAATATTTCACGTATAAACATGGAATGTTATTAAAATCAGACATTTGCAAATATAATAATTTAACTTTAATCAAAAAAATACCTACAAATATATTAAAGAACCCATAATTTGTATAACACCCTAATTTGATTTGTAATGCTTTCTTTGTAGTATGAAAATTAATTAGAAACATAATTAAATTTTCTAACCAAGAAAACTAATTACTAGCTAAAAAATCAAAACCGATATGTTTAATTTTATATAGAAAAACATCCACGTCTATAAAATCACTTTTAGAAGTTCACCGTACCCTTAAAGGAATATAAAATAAGTTCTTAGTACAACAATCTAATCTAATACCTCGTAATCGTATAGAAAATAAGGCAACAGAATGCAATAAACATAAGAATTTTCATTCATACTGTGATCAATAAATTATTACCGAACGGTATTTTGACAAAAGTACAGGACGTTGTGAAAAAGTCCAAAAATCAATTTAATCTCATTGTTTTTTGAGCATCAGACAACATCTTGTAAAACAGCCCACAAGTACTAAATTTTACTCAAAATTTTAATACCTATGATCACTTTACTAATCGTATTTTAAAATGTTAGTTCTTTCTGCCACATAATAATAATATTTTTACTAGGAATTATTTGAAACTTTTCTGGCAAGCTCAAAAAGTAACTAATTACAATAAATCATGTTTTAAAAAAAAATATTATTTTCAATTGCTCTTAGAAATAATAAAGAAACAAAGAATACATAATGAACAGCACGATTGTGATGTAAAGAAAATAAGCACATAATCTTAGAGAATAAATATAATTTCTCTATTTATTCTCTAAGCACATAATAAATACGTACGCAGTAGCACGTAGTGGATTTATTATTATTATTATTATAGATACTTTGATTGCTGTACAACTTTTTTTTCTTGATTCAACCGTTATCAAATTCTCAAAAACACAAATAAATAAAGAAATCATAATAAGTAACCCAGAATATGTTGCTTAGCTTGCTTAGCTTCCTGGCACCGCATTAACTTGCAATAATTTTTAAAAATAAAGCTATTTGTTTGCCATTATTTTCCTAAAAAATAAACTTAGTATGTACCAGTTAGTTCTTAAACAAACAAACAAACAAAAGACAAAAAAAAACAAACACTGTTTATATTTTTTTCATTGTCAGTGAGTGCAAAGACTATGTTTTCAGGAAGTTTTAAAAACAGTGATTCTAAACTTTCTATATTTAAAAAAGGTAAATTAAAACTAAATCATCCCTTTTTGAACTTGATAAGGAGAATACTGGCAGTCAGGTAGATGGCTATCCAGATACCAGTGGAGACGAAGCCGGAGTAGACAGTGGGGATTGAAATCCCCCAGCCCCTCTGCAGCATTGACCGGAGGGATTCAGTGGACTTCGTCAGGGGAAGCACGTAGCTGATCCATTGGAGAATTAAGTGCATTCCTGTGGAAATAAATACATAAAATATTATGCAAAAATATTAATATTTAGATGAAGATGTCTGCATATTAACGTTTGATGCCGAAACATGTCATACATAAGTTCGCTCTATTATGCTTAGTTAAAAACGAAATATATTTTATGAAAAAAAAAAAAACACGGAAAGAAATCACAATTGACTAGTACAGGTTGTATGTGGCGAATTTGAAAATGATGGACTTGCGCAGTCAAGGGTTTTATTCAGGTTTGTAACTTTAAATTGCCACCTTAATTTTAGCACTATATCCTCAACATAACGTCGAAAACGAATGCATTTTTTAAAGTTGTTTTGCCTTAAGGTTAAAAACTCCATACAAAATCGTCCGATTAAAACATTGATATACAATAAACATAGATACACAAACGCCGCTCAAAAAACGGCACCGGCAAAGGAAGGCCATAATCTAACGTGTGGCCTTGGGTGGCCTTGCTTCTGCCTCAGTCGCTTAATGGCCGCGCACCGGCGCAAACGTCTGACTATTCATCTAGAATATTCGATACTATAGTGGCCAGCACATGCGGTTGGACACTCGCACTACGAAATTCACACCTACCGCTACGGAATACGCTCTCAAGGTCATAAAGTCCAGCCGCATGGGCTGGCTACTGTACATAATTTCTGCTAAAACGCCATCTAATGTCAAATAGAAATACTTCTTACAAAGAAAATACAGGACCGTATTAGGACAACAATAAAATTAACGCGGGTGATAGATAAAGCTTTTTGAAACTGATAATAATAGTAATATAGTAGGTATGTAAACCGTTTTAGTATGTAAACCAATGGTAATTCAAATGAAAAACGTTTTTTTAATCATACAGCCTGTTAGTTTTTTAAAGATTTCACATTCAATTTGCATGAGCCCAAATACGGCCGATTTATTATTACAATCACGTCGTGTGGCCCTTAGTAGTTAGCCTTCCTCAGGTCCTTAGTCCTTTAGTGACGCAAAAAACATTATTTTCTTATTTTGATATCTAAACCATAAGTGACGCTTACTTACTTACTCCGCTGGCTCAGCGATCCAAAATGAATCCTGGCCTCCGAAACGAGAACACGCCATTCGTCCCGGTCTTGTGCAGTAGTTTGCCATTCGAGAGCTTAAGTGACGTTACTTTGTAAGAATGATTGGCATTTGAACATGGTAAAAATGGAAATGGAAAAATATGGAAAAATAAATAATAATTTCAGCTAATATACCATAGATACCTTAGCAATAAGGCCGCCTTTTGACTCCTGTATGTATTTTTAATTTGTTATTTTGTATTTTTTTGGTGTCAATAAAGTATTTTGTATTGTATTGTATTGTATAGATCAAAGATCAACTGAAGCGCGACTTTCTCCCACCTCTCTGGCTAGATCAACTGATCAAAGAAAAAATATTAAAAAAAAACTAGTAATAGACAGGCACAAAAACGTTAAATATATAGAAATACAAAAAGTCTGTTGTTTGGTTTCAGATAAAGTAATGCTGCCAAAATAAATAATAACCTGCTCTATTATTATTTTAATTGTAAAACTTAAATCTTTACTTAAATATAAAAGCCTTGACCAGAAAAAAGAAGGCCTGCGATGGGGGCGGACGACCATTTCTCAACCACTTATGGTTTAGATATCAAAATAAGAAATGTTTTTTGCGTCACTAAAGGCCTAAGGACCTGAGGAAGGCTGATTACTAAGGGCCACACGACGTGATTGTAATTATTTATTTCGCCATCTAGTGAAGAATTGCAAAACTTTTTCCGATTACAGATCAGGTGAACTTCAATAGGTTGCCTTTAAAATTCAACTACTCGCTACTAGAGGGCTGGCATGCAAAAAACACTCGCTTGTGTGGCAAAATCATACTTTATTGTAATGTGCTAGAGTCCATATTGATATAATTTATTATTCAAATTATGTTCTTTCATTACTGGAAACCGTACATGTTGATATCTTTAGCGGAAGAAGGTAATTTGTCAGTAATTTGCACAAATAGATTTGTTCAATATTATCTAAGCATTAAAGTCTAAATTAAAAATTAAGTCAACAACTCAAAGGCTATTTTGCACATAGTTTCAACGGTACAATATCTGTATAGGCATGTATATGTCGATAGTTGACGCGGTGCCGTGTTTGGCGTTAGATTTTGTATGAGATCGTGTATCTATGTTTATTGTATATCAATGGATTAAAATGATAATTTAGGTATGGGAGTGTCGACTTTTTCGTAACCCATATAGTTGTTGGTTATAGGCATTCTCAGCAAAATGAGTGAGTGACACGCACTTTTATAGAAGTATCCATAAGCGAAACCAGCCAGACACTTTTTATATTTTTTCTTAGAAAACATTTCCGACTCGTGTTCATGTAAGTTTATTCCGAGTGGGTGTCGAAGAAAACAAGATACTGGTAGGTTGATGAATATGGAATCAGCTATACGCCTCTTATTTCAAAATACAAGTACCAACGCTGGTCGTTCGACGCCAAAGTAAGCAAATTGTATCTTCCTATTGATCGATTTCGGAATTTCCAAACGTACGTTGGTATATCAAGGTTTCTTTATACTTTCTTTTCTATCGCGTTTCCTTGAATTGGTTTGATTACAACACAATTTACTGTATACTTAAAAACGCATATAAGCTCTGACTGTAAAGGAAAATATTGTTAGGTAACCTGCACAAACTTGCGAAGTAATTCAAGGTTGTGTGTGAAGCTGACCAACCTGTACTGGGCCAGCGTGGTCGACTAAGGCCTTTTCACCCTGATTTGAGGGGAGGCTGGAGCCCCTCGGTGGGGACATATATGAGTTGTTAATGATGGTAAACGAAGATAAAGATGCAATACATGCAAATCTTAGAGAAAGAATATCTGTCAACACGGGGTTTTTTTTTTACTAATATTAACACATTTTTTTAACTTGTTTAGAGAACGAATTATAAAAACGCCAAAGTACGGGTCTTTATTAAGTTGAAGAGTGTTTATACGAAGTTTCAACAAAAATGGAGCAAACTATTTTACTTCTCATACAAAATTTTACACCATTTTGATAGGTACATAAAGTAGCAATTTTTCGATTTCTTTTTGTATGAATAATGATAAAATAAAAATATACTTACGTGTTTTTTTAATTTTAATTTACTACGAGTATGTCTATTTAAAATATAAATAACCCAGTGTAATGCTTACCTTCGACAGGCCAGATGATTCCACACAGCATGATCATGGGCAGGAATGAACCTAGGGCCAGGTACGTCGCTGTCCTTTCAGTGTCGCATATGCAGGATACTACGAAACCTGCAAATATATTCAATTGATATTTCCTAATAATACAGGATTTTGTCCGGCAGCTGGGGCGACGGTTGAGAGAGAGAGGGCATGATACCCGCTCCGGTTCCGGGCCGGTCACGTCATTGAAGTTTATATGAAAAGTTAAAAAATATTTTACAATGCATGTGCTCGAAAAGAGCGTTTTCTAAGCAGCCAAACAGTGCGGAAAGTAGCACTTTTCCGCACTAGTGCTTTTTTCTTTTCAGTTTTTTTTTTTTTTTTGCTCAGCCTTTCATTCAGCCAGTCAACCTAACATTTCAGTATTTGAGATATTTTTATTACCAATTGTTACTAATATAAAGGGAACAATAAAAATAACAATTCAAAAAACGCGTTTATAATTAGTATAATTACTTCAGAAATTGATTTTTATTGACAAATTACGTTCAAATATTAATTAAAAATTTGCGTGGCTGAATACATTTTACTCATTGCCTTATTGCGATTCGACAGCTTTGCACATGCGCAGTAGATGTTTTTTTCAGCGCGAATGTGTTTTGTTTATGAAGCCCGCCATTTTATACGCCTTTTTAATATAACTGTTTTGTTTTTCTTGCACAATGCATTGTAAAATCTTGTATGATACACGTGCGAAAGATGATTTCCGACTCGTGTCGGCTTATACACTCGCTCGCTTTGCTCGCTCGTGAATAAAATGACACTCATCGGAAATCATATACTTTCCGCACTAGTAGCATAAATAGCTATTTGAGATTTCAACCTATGTTCCTTGGGGAAAGTTGTTAAGTTTCATGAGTACTACCACAATGTTGCGGGTAAAAACCAGTTAAATTACACGGTGTATATGATATTATAATCTTTACAAGGCAGTGTCAACTATATTGCCCTTAATTTTAACCTTATACTCTCAACATAAAGTCGGAAACGAAAGAATTTTATAAACATAACTATTAAGATTAAAAACGGGATATTAAGGCGACCACAGGTGCTAAGTGGCGCCCTCACATTAAAAATTATAATTATAATTTTATATTGAAGCCATTAACTTTATTTATTAAATCTCGCTAGTAGTTATTGATGGAACTATTGCTAAAAGTGGCCGTTTTCCGCAATTTTTCCATCAATAACTACTAGCGAGATATAATAAATAAAGTTAATGGCTTCAATATACAAAACACCGTCTAGATATTCGCCGTTTTAGATTTTTGAAATTTTGATTATTTTTCGAGTTATTATTTTTTTTAATGTGGGGGCGCCACTTTGCACCTGGAGGCCCCTTAAGGAAGGAATAAAAAGGGAAGGGAAGTGAGAATTTTATAAAGTTGTTTTGCCATATAAAGGGTACGAATAAGTGATGGATGACGTACCAAAAGTCATGCCACAGAGTCCAGTGATGAGGGTCAAGACGATGACCCATCCGATGGGTCCTCTGATGGTCAGGCCGAAGAACACGAAGCCGATGAGCAGCACCACCCCAGACTGAATGAGCATCACTAGCATCTGGACTATTACGTGCGAGAACAGGATCTCTGTACCTGTAAACATACTCTAATTTAGTTTTGACCATAGAGCAATAAGTTTAGTACTATGTATTATGTATCATATTATAATTATAGATTTATAAACTTAAAATATAACATGCACGGACGCACTTACACACAAAAACGCGCACACGCACACGCATACACACTCACACATACGCACACACACACATACACACACTGGTTGATAGAATACAATACTATACCCTAATATACCCTGAAGACTGTAGCACAGTTTTTAATAACTAAAGCAGTCCTCAGTGTTAATTACAAGAAAATTTCATTGTATACTTTTTAAATAAAGATTTCTTATTTATTATTTCTTATTTAGAGATACAAGGCGACTCGATCTTGTCAACACCTCATAGTAGCCGAGGTTCGACGCAAAATGGTTGTTTGGGCCTAAAGTACCGTGTAAGTACCAAACGGCTATCGTGTGCATCTGGATTGAGGGCCCTTTTTTTTGAAGTTTTTGAATTGAAACTGTGGTGATTAAATAACTTGGGCTCTCAATCCAGATGCTCGGCTAAAGTGGCTTAGTTCAATTTATGTTTAAGAAATTCGTGACCCTGTGCTTCATGTTTTTACTATTCTTTATTACATACCCTGTAAATCTCAAATCGTTTTGTAAACTTTTAAAAAATGGGCCCTCAATCCAGATGCACACACGGCTATCCTGTATATCGATTGCGATTTTTTTTGCGAACCTGGACCACTATCAGTAATTCGTCACTGAGATATCTTTCAAAATAAGAGTAGCAAAATGAAGTAGGCAAGTGACGGCTTAGCAAATACTGAAAGGACATTCTCAGTCTGTGGTTCTGGCAACTTTTACCAAATAAACTTAATGAAAACGGAAATAAAATTCTAAACATTTGATACACATAAGTACCTACATACAATATCACTACATAGTATAAAATAAAGTCGCTTTCTCCGTCCCTATGTCCCTATGTCCCTATGTCCCTCCCTTTGTACGCTTAAATCTTTAAAACTACGCAACGGATTTTGATGCGGTTTTTTTTAATAGATAGAGTGATTCAAGAGGAAGGTTTATATGTATAATACATGCATAATATACTGAAGGATAACCCACAATAACCATTTTCCCGTGCGGAGCCGGGGCGGGTCGCTAGTAAATTATACAACATTCAGACACAAGACAAACACATGTGGGATTCGAACCCGCGACCCTGTGCTTTGAAGACAGACGTACTAGGCTACGAGGCCGTCATCATAGGCGAGACGTGACTTCGTATACTATCAGCTGTGAGATAGTTAATCATACAGCCCCGTAACATGCAGTGCTATGACAAAAGTTTGTCGCACATTTAACTGCCAAAAACCCGCCATATTGAAATATTCTCCAATAGGATAAGAGAATACGCACGACAAAATTATGTCTGTCACGCGTGGACCGGGCATGTTAGAGGGGCTTCGAAATACGGAATAAGAGCTTCCTAGAAGTAGTCCTATTTCTTGGAGTATAAATAAAAGGTCGATCCATTTTATGATGAAATGCCTTCTAATCCAATCATTTTACTAAAGACGTTTTGAAAGAGGCAAAATTCAAAACTGAAAAGATAGTTAAAAATATAATTTACTTTGTTATTAACTTTGTTTTATTAAATTTTAATTTATGAACAAAAATTATAATTTTTTTAAAAGCAAATTCATTTTTCATGAGTATTTTTTTTTCTATATATTCAAGTTTTGTGTAGAAGAGGTCTACAAAATAATAAAGTACATCGAAGCGAACAATAATAAAGTATCATCGAAGCGAACTCAAAATGTTAATTTTCGTTTAAAGAGAAGATATTAAGATGCTTTATCAATTAATTTGGAATCTTAATATTATTATAATCAAAGTTCAGGTAAAGTAAGTACGTAATATCATGAAAATGGTGTAAGTAAAATTTTGATACGTTAAAATTGTCTTAATATGATATTCTGCCTTAATATAAAGTAATTCCATTTATTATTGACTAAAAGTAATTTTCTTTATTTATTTATCTTAAAAATATAAAAAACAAAATTGTATTCTTTTTAGTAACTAAAATTACATTAAATTAACCTACAAAACCGAAATGAAAATGTTAGTACGATACGAATTAGAAACCTAATATGAATTTTAATATCCCAATCCTAAATTTAGGATATATAGAAAAAAATCTTAATGACTCCAAGAGACCTTTTATGTAATAATGATTTTAACTTGTATAAAATGAAATGCAACTTGTAGAAAAAATTACGGAAACAACTAAAAGAAGACAACTTACCAGTAATACCCGATACTAGTGATCGCTCCAGGATTCCCTCGTTCCTTTCAGCCAGCATAGCGCCTGATGTCAGAGCCACGGCCAAGAAGAAAATGATTCTAGAATCAAATTATATCGATATAATAAATAACATATGAAAATAATTTATAACAGAGAGGGACATTTGTTGGCTAGTCATTCACATCATTGGCTAGTTGGCTAGTCATTCACATCATTGGCTAGTCAGGGACATTCTTTATGAAATCAAACCAAAGAGTTACTTGGTCTGATTTTAAACTATTGTTTGGCAGTACAACCACAGAATAAATAAAAGTACTAGGTAGTACAACTTTAAATAAGGAGAATAAATTTAAATTAATGAGTGAACAAACTTGTGAAAGGTACTTACGTCAAAATAATTCCAGGTCCAGCGAAGTCGGTGAAGTTAGGTACATCCAATCCATAGATAGGTTTGTTGAACTGTAACAAAATTAAAAGACTGAAACAAAATTTACTAAATACAGTCTTATTGGTACAATCATATTTTAAATATAACTTAATATCTTTTGAACAAAGTTTATGGTAACACTGTATATCTCTATTATGTATTCGTTTTGTAATTTCTTAAATCACCTTTGAAATATTTAGGTAATTCTGGGGTATTTTGTTGAACTAGGTTAAAAACTAAATACAAGTAATTATATTTTTTATAAAATAATTTTTTAACCATTAATTAATCTAAATATAATTTGTTACCATACAATTTTTCTCAGCAGAAGACAAAGAATCGAATTGGCGAATACGAATCTTGATGCGAAACACATTACAAACTTAGGGCGTCTGCTGCGTCGTTGCACCAGTTGCGCCGTATAGCACACGCCGCGTATTTTTTGCTTACTCCATCGACGGCTACACTATTGATTGTTTTCTAATCTTTCTTTTGTAACCATCAATAGATAACTATACGCGCGAACACGGCGCGTGGTCTAGCGCGACGCAAGACGCCCTTATTGCTACCCTTCAGGTAACAATTACCCTTCAGGTAACAACGCCCGCACCCGCCGGCGGGGGCGCGGCCAGAACCAAAATCAAAATTGAAAATCAGAGACGGAGCCCCTCAGGCGTCGTCTCCTTCACGATATTTTTCAATATCAACGCGCTAGGCCGTGGTCCGAGGCTCCCTCGAGCCGCCCCTAGACGCGTTGGTATATGACTTTTTTTTGGGGTAGAGTCTTCCACTCCCCCGCAAGTCCGGTGAAGCTTGATTTGTCGTACCTTTTCGACACAAGCATAGGTCAATTCCAAAAAAAAAAAAAAAAAAAAAAAAAGCCCTTATTGATAGTGAAATAGACTGCTAATACTGATTAAAACTTACGCCGCCGCGCAATAATTTTGATTTACAGCTATTTTGTAACTAAAACATAAAAATTTTTAAAACTGAAATTAATACTATCTACTTGATTAAAGCTCTGCTCTACCCGCCCGGAATAGAATAGCATATCTTTGTGTGTGTCTGTTAAGTTGTGTGAGAGTGTTTGCAAATGTATGCGTGTGTGTGTATATGTAAGTGTGTAAGTATATAAGCATGTGTGTGTGCGTGTGTGTGTCTGCTATGAGTGTGTAAGTATATGTATATTATGTATATGTATGTGTGTGTGTGTGTGTGTGTTGTGAGTGTGTGTGTACTCACATAAACAGGGATGGACAGGATTCTCTTGGGCAGTTTGCAAACGACAGCGAGGTGTTCGGTCGCTTCCATGAACGCGAGCTGAAGATCTCTATTCAACATCCATTCCACCTGCTTGTCTGGGGACAACAAACAACAATACAATACAATACAATACAATACAACATGTATTACAATAATCTATTAAGCCTCATTGACACAGACGCAACAACATGCCACAGTATTGCATGGTATATAATTATGGCATAAGTCTTGTGGTATGCTACAAAAAGAAAATATTTGCGGCATTTGCGACATGCTGCAGCCTATTTGTAACCCCCGAAGAAAAAGAGGGGTGTTATAAGTTTGACGTGTGTGTCTGTCTGTCTGTCTGCGGCATCGTCGCTCCTAAACGGATGCGCCGATTTTAATCTAGTTTTTTTGTTTACAAGGTGTAACAGCGTGGTCTAAGAAAACAAGGTCTAACACTCTGACCACGTGACTGACACAAGCCTACGTCATTTTGCACTGTTCATCCTTGTCTATTACACGCATTCGACAAGGATGAACAGCGCAAAATAACGTAGGCTTGTGTCAGTCACGTGGTCTTCTTGTTAGACCTTGTTTTGTTAGACCATGGCGCTTGCGGTAATTTTATATATTTTGTTCTTCGTCTATCGCTGATAGACGTCACGTGACTTAAGAGAATATCTGCTTATTGACGCAGAAAGTCAGATTCGCATAGTGACCTCTTCTAGCGTAATTTATTACTATACAATGCTATGTCACTAATTTGTACAATGTTCTAATTTTGTAAGTTAGGGATGAATCTAAAAAAAAATCTATACGGGCCACAACCAACTTTAATTAATATCTATACGATAAGAAAACAAAGAAGTTTAAACTAAGAACATCAGGTATAACAGTTTTCTTGAAGCCGTAAAAATACTTGACGCTGATTGGCGCAAACTCGGCGGGTTTATGACGCCATATAAAAGTTGGAAGCGCCGCAGATTAGTGTGTTCATAAGAGTTAAATATAAATAACTGCAGTATTATAAAGTTAATAAAGCTGATAAAGGGAAGTACCTACGCCGGGGCAGATGAGTTTAATTATATGAGAAATATTTTCCACCATAGTAAAATACGGCAACAAAAAATGTGCAATTCGTTTTTTCTACACAAATAAGGCTTAAAGCGTCGTTTATATATTGGCAAAATGAAATAAAGGCGAGTCCTACGAGAATGAATTAGTACCTATGTCATTATTGTAAAAAAAGTAAATTAGTGTATTATTATTGTAAAAACAAATTTGTCGTGTGACGTTTATTTAACTTGTCTAGGGCAGTTTCCTAAAAGGACAGATTTACAGCATGCACAGATTTCGGACAGCATTTTTGACATTTGTAATATTAGTAGAGAAAAGAAGAGGTATTTTCAAATGTCTGAATTTTTTTTTAGTTGTTTGAGCGTCGAATACCAAAGAACTAGGAAAATCAGTTTCGTCGATAACGTTTCAACAGTTTCGTTTAAAATTTAATATTGACCATCGCATTTTGTTCGTTTAAATAAAAATAAAAGAGAATCGAATTTTTCTACTCTAGCGAATACTCCAATGACCCGATTTCAGTACTGGAGCAGACTTTAACAACGTGCAAACCAATTATTAACTGTTTCAGTAACTCTGTTATGTTATGAGTACCAGAGTAAAAAAGAACTAAGGCATCATCCTAATAGAACGCGAAGATGCGATCATCGTGAGTAAGCGATGCGACCATGAAGGAAAAAAAAATCCGCGGCCAAATGAAGTAGTAATCAAAACGTACTATGGGTGCCGGCTGTGATATACTTGTTCAACTCACACACACATTCACACTTTTCTTTCAAATAGTCGTTCACGGCATGTCGTGATGTTCTGTCATAAAAGATCAGAAATAAAATAAATAACACAAAATGCTAACTAAAACTACAAAGCTTGCTGGTATTATATTTTTCTGGTGAGTAGTACCTAAACCAATTTTCGTGGTCAATTTTTTAGCAGATTTTTTTATTTATTTTTAGTGATGTGAAGTGGGCGGGGATTTTTTTTTCCTTCATGGATGCGAACATCGCGTGCTCGCGCGAATAGGTCGTATAGGTGTCCTACCTAATAGACGATCGAACGATAACACGATTTCTTCATACATTTCACGATCGCGCGATCGTCTGTTCGCGCGATCGTCTGTTCGCGCGATGATCGCGTATTCGCGTTCTATTAGGACGACCGACGCCTTAGTGGAGTCGGCGACTTAGAAGGTGACTAACCAAGAAAATGACGTACTAAGAATATGCCGTTCCTTTATTTTGACTTTATAAGAAATTGACCAACCTGAAGGCCTTAAAAGGCCTCCTTTCCAATCCCTCCATTCATTTTTTTTCAGAAAGTCAATTGGATGTATGAGTAAATGTTAAGAAGAACGACTTAGTCTATAGAGAAGATTACACACAGAAATCAAAAATAAAAGTTTTATTTATCATGCAAAGGCTACCTCACTATGAACACTACAAAATAAAGTTAAAAAAATAAAATGAAAACTATCTACTTTATGTAAACTTGATCTTTTTTCAAAAGTACGAGTATTATCTGACTTAAAAACAGGTTAAAGGCCAGTCAAAAGCACTTTGTAGTATTTTTTTTTTATTGTGTTAAAGATTTGTGTTAAAAAGCCTGTTACATGATAAAATCGCAGAAACAGAATTGCGGCTGAAGGAGATTAGATTCTCATCGTTTCTGTCAACCAATAAAATTAAGTAAAAAAAAAAGAAAAGAAAAAAGTATTTGCTACAAAATCCAGTTTGATTGAACATCTGGCGAAGGCAATCTATTGCGTTATTAGCCGGGATTACGTGCAATCTGACACCCGACCGAGCGAAGCAAAAAGAGGGTAATCAATTACTCATGTCCTAGTACTAGTAACTATACGTACATCAAAACCATCCGTGTTTTAGATGTCTCTACATATTTTTGTATTTTTTATGTCATAATTAGCTGTCCATCTTTGATTTTACTCGCATTTAGGTAAATACAGCCTGTTTTCATGACAAAAAAATATGCTCGACGAAAAATTGTTTATGTCCCATAAATCCGATTTTTATAATCGCCAAATTACATTTAAATCTGTTTTGGCAATAAAAAGGATAGTGGGCTCACCCATAGATATCTATTGGTGTTATCATACAATTTTCCCATGCTATTAACTAAAAATTCTGCCTCTGTAGATAAACTGATAAACTAACATTCATGTGAGATGTCCCCACATAATCATTTATTTACATATTTATTTATGTTTGCTACCAACTAATCTATATAATAAAACTTTAGAGGTCGAAAATCTGTACATAGAAAAATATGCTAAAACCGAGTCGGGGGGATGTAAGAAGTGATGTAGAACATATCCAGCTGTTTGACCGATTTGAATGAAATTTTGCATGGTGGTTAAACCTTATATCCTTGGTCTATATCTTGGATACATAAAATCGCGAAAATTAAAGAGTTCCCGTGGGATGGTTAAAAATTACTACAGAAAAGTAAAAGAACAACGCGATCGTAGCCGCGGGCAGACATGTAATAAATAAAATACAACAGTTCATTTACTCTTATATTTACCGCTTGATTCAATTAATTTTCATCGCGTATTCAATATAATAATAAACAATTTTGTTGTTACAAAATAAAGACACGTGACTATCGCCTCGATTTTCGCATTAACTGTACTTATAAGATTATTTTAATTCAAACACTATTGAATAAACTAACGCATAATAATATATCGTCTTAATTTATTCCAATCAACGACCTATTATATTCAGTCAATAACATAGAATATTTCAATATATACCTACGGTTTTTATTTTTTCGGATTGCCCTACGCTTGTGTCGAAAAGGTACGACCAATCAAACCGAAATTGCGGAGGAACGGTAGACTCTACCCCAAAAAAAGTTTAAAATATGTTGGATGCGTGCGTATCTAAAAACTCTTATAAGACATTTTTCATACAAAATTTTACATTTAGTACCGAACGAAGTTCACTTATTTATTTCTGAAATAATTCATGGACGCATTTTTTGTATGTTGGTAGAGCGATAGTCGTTTTAATAAATAATTTTTTTTCGACATATTCTAATTTCGATTGAGGTTGCAATATTAGTGTTGCCAGGTAGAAATTGCTACCCTAGAAATGAGGTCGCCTTTTGTAAGTATATGTTATTGTAATTTTTTTATTGTTTTTGTGTGCGTCGGTGGCATTCAGAAGTTTCCAGGTTTAAGCCTCGGCACGTACCACGTGTTGTCGTAGAGCTTTCGTAGCATCTCGTAGCCCGTAGCACGAGAGTTAAGAATCACCCGCTCGTATCTCTAATTTAATTTCTTAAGTTATCTAATACCTACCATTTGTTGTATTATATCTCATAATATTTTTAAACTAAGAACCAAAATATGTCTGTTGTAATTAGCATTGTAGTATTGATTGAGTTTCCTTCCTTGTAATTTAGCTGTAAGCTTTCCAAAGATAAAATAAATAAAATAATAATAAAAAAATAAAATATGTGTGGTAGAAATTGCTACCTTAGCAACTTAGTTGTTGTTCTAATATTATGCCTACCTCGAAGTAGGAGTACGCCTAGTCTTAGCACAGATTTGGTCTACTTTGTCACACAGACATGATTTTATTTTAATTGACCTAATGCTTGTGTCCATGAGGGCGGATTTTTTTTTCCTTCATTCTTGTGTCGAAAAGGATGACGAATCAAGCTTCACCGGACTTGCGGGGGAGCGGATGGCTCTACCCCAAAGTAGTCAAGTACCAACGCGTCTAGGGGCGGGGAGAGGTAGCCATGAAGTCTAGCGCGTTGATACGGAAAAACATCGTGAAGAAGACGACGCCCGAGGTGCTCCGTCTCTGATTATTCGTTTTGATTTTGGTTTAAGCGCGCCCCCCCCCCCCCGCCGGCGGGTACGGGCATTGTTACCTGAAGGGATATACATGAATGTTTACTGCCAAAGAAAACATTATAGGATACAAAAAAATCTATTTCGCTTCTTTTGGATTTTTATTTAAGTTTCAATTTAGATTGGCAGCTTTTTCCAGGAGTGGACGCCTTTCGACTGAATTCGATGATTATGATGAAATTAAATTACTTTATCTCATTTATTTTAAATTTATGTTCTAAAATATTAAACACTTAAAAGTATTTAGAGTTAGCTTTAAAAAAGGTTGAGGTTGAGCAAAAGGAATTAGAAAAAAGATTGGAAACTAGTCTAAACTAATTCCAACCAATAACGAGCAACCAGCTGTTACAACTGCCTAATTGTATAAATCTGAGCGTTATAGTGAACCTCGTACAGTTGATATTACAATGGGAGTTCAAGGGCAGTATGTAAAAAACAAAAAACGTTGGGTCATTCGATTGGTTGGTCGTCATAATGTAATCTGTGTGTAAATCCGATGCGCATAATATCGACATTGTCATTCTGTAGACGAGAGAATAAACATAATATTGTTTTATATTGGAAAGGAAAAGGTGACATTTGGCCCCGCCCAATAGGGCAATTGAAGTAAGGAGAAAAAAAACTGTTAATTTTATATTTATTGTTCACCAGTATGTGTAAAACCTTTAGCTACTTCCACATTTTATTCGATACTTTTCAATGTGACAACAATTTTATCGTTTCCTAGAAAAGTTTCTTTGTAAAACTCGCTAAATACAATGACTCAGCGTATCTTTAAAAAAAACAAAGGCGTGGGTGGGTAGTCAATTTTAGAACGCACCACAAACATTTGTATTTAGAACCAGCACTTGACACGCTATTAAATTCCGGAAGCGGGCAACCGGAAAGGTTCCTCTTTCAGGCCCCTTTCCGCCGAGGATATCCGACACCACGAGAGGTCAGGTCTTACCATATATGAATGGTTCACCAGACAATGAATAAGTAAGTAATATATTTTATAACAAACAAGAACGGTATTTTAATCATTCCGATACCAGTGTTTGTGTTGTGAGGTAGTATAACCTCGAAACCCAACCCACACGATCAGCCAGCAATATTTTATCTGAGGATTCGTGACAGATTTTATGAACAGATGAATTATTTGAACATAATGATGACTATGGAAAGCAAAAAATGCAAATTCGAGACCCTACCCGAGCACAATGTTTTTCATTTTTGCTTCTATAGAATACTGCCGTCATAAGAAAGAAAGACGCATCTACACTGAGCTTCAATCAGAGAAAAAAAATGTTTTGTGTTGCCTAAATATAAAAATTCGCTGCTTGTAAGATAATAAAAAAACACTAAATTTAGAAATTCAATAATGCGTGTGTAAACTATATCTTTCACGTTGTAAATAAAAAGTATGAATAAATTATTTTTTTATAGTGAATATTAGACATTTTCCTTTTCTTCCTAGTAAAAAAAATATTAAAAAAATCGTAATACTACAATGAAAAGTCGCATCTGGCTAGACGCGACTTTTCAACTTAGTATCTCTACAATTTTTTCTAAGAACTTGAAAAATACTTGCCTTAAAAACAAAGCCTAAAAACATCTCTAAAGGCATGCAAAAGGCAGACTAAGTTTGCATTTCCATGTTGATTGAATACTTATAATATAATAACGCCGAGTACTTCCCATAGTGAGCCGACATCCTTGATCCATGACAATTCATTAGAATTTATTTTTCAAATATCTAACGGATGTAGGTAAACCTATCGGGTATCCCCTTCGACGGTCTGGAGGCAACCACTGAGCATACAATCACCTCGTTTTGACAAATCGCTCCCCCTGCCAGCCCTGGCCACTAACCAATACTAAGTAGAATAGACGCGACTGCCACATGCGTCTGAGTTGGTAGTGGTTATAACTACGATGAAAAGTCGCATCTACGCAGAAGCGTCTTTTCTATTTAGTGGTGGTAATGTCATATTGCAGATCCGTCTTATTTCACTATGGTTATATAGGGCTGTATTCCATTTCGTAAAATAATGAAAATTCTGGTAGATGCGTCTTTTTTTGCTGATTCCGAATATATATGTAACTCAATTTCGAAAAAAATTGTAGATGCGTCTTTTTTTCTTATGACGGCAGAATAGTAAATTAGCATATTATTACATGTGTATTGGAACTTGTAATTAATTTCCTACCTTCGTCTTTTTTTGGCATATTTCTTTCTCTATCTTCTGTTTCCTATTAATGTATAGATGATATTGATTTCTGGCTACAACAGGCTTGATCAATCATTAATTGTTTCTGAAAACCAATCGGCAATAGAAATGCTTTTATCTTATATTTAACCGAAATCAAATTGCAATTCGTGCATATTTGTAGATTATTCAACTTCAAAGGCATAAAAATCTGATCTCTCGTCCCTTTATTACTAAAACAGCAAAGATGACGGATATATTAAATCCATGTCTAACTACATCCGTTGGTCTGTGTAACCCTCTTGATAAACCGGGGATTTTAATTTTTCGAGATCCGGTGGGGGCGCGTATTCTACGACCTTTGCAAACACACAAACATATACATACGAAAACGTGCCCGATTAATTCCCCAATTGGTTTTACACAGGGATGAGATGATTCTAACAGTCTCCGTGGTCGAGTGATCATAAGCTCGCCTGACGTTACGGAGGTTCCGGGTTCAAATCCCGTTTGGGCACTCGTCGAACAAATATCACTTTGTGAGACTTTTCCCAGTTTGCTTTAGTTTGGTGTCCGAAAAGAAAGATGATTCCGTGCTTTGGCACGTAAAACCGTTGGTCCCGGGTACTATCTACGTTTAGTAATTCCAACACCAGGGTTTGTGAGGTAGGTTAACCTCAAAACTCAAACAAGATAATTATCATGCTTGATCGTGATCATAAATGTGTTTGTGGTTTATTAATAACTGACTTCGTGAACTTCACACCACCATTAGTTTATAGACAAACATTTCGTTTAGCAGAAATACACGCTTTACAGATAATAATAAAAGTAGAAAAAAAAAGCAAACAAAAGAAAAACCAAATAAAAAACACAAAGAAAGAAAAGTACCAACATAAAAAAACTGTTATTATCACCGTTATTTTGTTGTAGTTGATAAAGAGTGATCACCGAACACTATTATCGAGAGTGTGTGATTCCGGAAAAAATTATGGATGCATCTTTACCCTATGACTTTATAAATTCATTATTTATTAGTATACAATATAAAATTTAGATCCAATGCTCATTGACCGAGCGAACGCGAAGCGACTCTCTTTCAGCTTGGACAAAAATGCTTTGTCTTCCATTCAAGTATTTCCTCTACAGCCTGAATTTCTTATCCGATTTTGGTGAAAATTTGCGAACGGGTTCGAAAATTTTGTCTTGTATTTGTTTTATTTTTTCTGTTGACTGACTGTGTTTAAAAATGTATAAGGCGTTGTCCTAATAGAACGCGAATACGCGAACATGAATCGCGCGATTGTGAAATGTATGAAGAAATCGTTCTATCGCGCGATCGTCTATTAGGACACATATTCGACTTCAATGTGTTTGATCGCGCGTTCGTACGAGTAAAATTCGCGCGAACTTGCGATGATCGCGCATTCGCGTTCTATTAGGACATCGCTTTACGTGTTTCAAACCGAAGTGTGCCGAAGTCTACAAATATCTACAACCTATTCATACGAGTATAAGGGATTCCCTATAAATTGAACAAACCGCTTACCGAAAATATCTTTAGCTTAAGCCTTACATGATAATTGATTTCATTGAATCATCAAGTTCTAGAGTCGGCTTAAGTTGACTCCTACTTAGTTACTACTTACTACCCTACCACAAGATATTGCTCACGACTTCCGTCATATTTTTGTTTGCATTACAGGGAGTCATAGTAGCCAATCTTAGGGTTCTATCAGACAGAAAGCGGTCACGCGGTCAAGCGTTCAAGCGGTCAGTTTCACGTTCTTTGTGTTTACGAGTATTACGTTACATAGATATACTCACACAGGAGGCATTCTGACCGCGTCGACCGTTCAACAGCGGGATTCGTGAGTAATTACACGCTCGAACGCAAAACGCGAACGCAGAACGCTTGACCGCGTGACCGCTTTCTATCTGATAGGACCCTTATGTAAGGGTACATACACACTCGAACTAACCGCCCCGACAATTCCCGTACCTACAATGACAAATGCGGGGTCCTAAGGGATAACAAATGGGCCCAAAGGTACAAGGCCCCGTTGGTACATGAGGGACCCAATGCACAGGTGATGTTATAATTAGGTATGTGGGTAAGGCAAACGGTGCGATTATTGGATAACAAATCTTCGAAGTTATTATGAAACAGAAATGTGAATTCATTTATTCAGCTTTTGAGTATTGATCAGAGCCATATACAATACAATAATATATTATAATTTGTTGACAATCAATACATAAAGACAACACATAGTACAGAAATACAGAAGAGTCAAAAGGTGGCCTTATTGCTAAGGTAGCAAATTTTACCAGGCAACCTAAACTATTTTAGATCTAAATAAACTACGCCATCGTATTGTGTTCAAGTAAACAAAGATTGTTGTTGAATGTATTTTTTTTTATAAAACTGTCAAAAGATATGTAATAAAATATATTTGAATATTTAACTGTTTACTCAATTTTTGCCTTTTGAAAGAGTATTAAAATTTTTACTGCTTATAAGCTAGTACAATAGTATTTATTTGTACACATCCAAAAATTCAACAAGTTTAAATTTAACATGATCTCTCTTAAAGTTTTTATAGTACAGAAGTATAATTAGACCACAAAAACATGAAACCATTTCTACTTCCATTCCGACGTTGGTGCTAAAACTTTAAGTCAGAGAACATTGTGGGCGGAAATTTGGTTTGCCCCAATTACGATGCCCTTATAATGCTATGAGTGTTATGGCAAAAGCCAATTTGGCGAAATGTAGGTTCAGCCTAATTGTATTACTTTAATTGTTTAGTTGGGAATATTGATTGTGTAAGTGGTGTCTCTAGTCCAATCATTTATGAAGCTGCTAGCGAAGAAGTGAATAGATGACAAAAACCAATGAAATGGACAACTATTACCCATACTAAACTAAGAAAAGTATGATATCCGTGACATATAATAAGGAACTCTATGAGTGTTGCAAAAAGACTAATTTTTAATTTACAAAATAACACCTAAAATAGACGAAAAGATTTATTTTTCCTTTGTGTGTCCCCGAAGCAATATTGATACATTTATTTAAAAGAATAAAATAATAATCGCCTAAATCTTCACAAATAGAGCCACTTAAAGTATTAGAGCTATTTATTCACTATATTAGATTAGTCCAGTAACGATTCGTTAACAGCTCAAACCAGGATGAACAGGCCTTAGCCGACCACGCTAGCCCAGTGCGGGTTGGCCAGCTTCACACACAACCTTTGAATTACTTTGCAGGTGTGTGCAGGTTTCCTCACGATGTTTTTCACCGTAAGAGCGTCGAATAAACGTACATATAAATTATAAAATCGAAAACACATTGGCACCCGCGAAATTCCGAATGGAAGTCAAGTAATGCATGGTCTAAGAAAACCAGATCAAACAATTAGACCACGTGACTGACACAAGCCTACGTCATTTCTACGTCATTTCGCATGTTCATCCTTGTCGAATGCGTGTAAAGACAAGGATGAATAGCGCAAAATGACATAGGCTTGTGGCAGTCACGTGGTCTAATTGTTAGACCTTGTTTTCTTGGACCATGGGGTAATGTAAAAAAAATCCTTGTAGTTTTCTCACCAGTATCATCCATATGCACAGCGATCTCGGAGCTCATGATGGTGTGGTCGTCAGTATGCCGAGGGTCCTTCATCCTCTCCTGGAGGCTGACGGAGAAGTTGGCAGGGAAGATCAGGACCGCTCGGGCTCTGCCCCTGTAGGCTTCACGCATTGCCATGTCCGCATCCGGGTAGTATTGCTGGAGGGATAAAATATAATTGTTTTAAATAGAAAAACAAAAGCGGTCCTGTGGAGTTTCTTCGGCGGGTACTTTACTTACAGCAGCGCACACGAACGTTCATTACTGTGAGCTGAGAGCTAGTCTTGGTTTGAGCAAAGCCATGGTCCAAGAAAACAAGGTCTTACAATTAGACCACATGACTGACACAACACTTTTCTTCATAACTTGTGATCATTTAATTTCAGCTTTGACGTCGAAAAATGATTATTTTTTTATTGACCTATGCTTGAGTCGAAAATGTACGACGGATCAAGCTTCACCGGACTTGCGGGGGAGCGGAGGACTCTACCCCAAAGTAGTAATATACCAACGCGACTAGGGGCGGCTCGATGGATCCTCGGACCTCGGCCTAGCGCTGATATTGAAAAACATCGAGAAGAAGACGACACGCCTGAGGGGCTCCGTCTCTGATTATCAATTTTGATTTTGGTTTTGGCCGCGCCCCCGCCTGCGGGTACCGGCGTTGTTACCTGAAGGGTGATTGTTACCTGATTCGTAAAATCTTATTTCGGATAAAAACTTTTTTATTTTGGGAAATAAATATTCTATTTCATATAGGGTAGTTAATAAATAATATCGTTACATTACAACAAGCCCTTTCAATTGATATGTCACAACAAGATATAGTTTGCAAAAAATTTTTCTTTTCAAACTTTTAATTGCCGCCCAAAAGTGGCCTCCATTGTATTGTTATATAAAGTATATTGTATTTTATTGGATTAACCTACATAGGTGTACACGAATGGGTTTTAGGAAAGGTACCTTAAAAAAGAAACGTACCTGGACCAAATTAAGGAAACGATAGCTAATACTAATTTATTTACTTTATCCAAGACAAATTTCGTCTTCGCAACCATCTATTTCTAAGAGCCCTTTCACACGAGAGATTTTTTTCGCAGCAAGCACGCGGCGGCTCGCGGCGTGTACACAACCATATTGGTATTTGGTATCGCGGCGAGACACGGCGTTATCGCGGCGGTTAATAAGCTCACTCCGCCGAGAAATCGCCGAAAAAAAATCGCTCGTGTGAAAGGGCTCTAAAGCACTGGTAGAGTCTGTTCAATAAGTCAGTTTACATGGGTAAGTTACGAAAAATCTTCTAATTGTTTGCCTGAAAGAAATTGCTACTTTAGGAATAAGGCCACCTATTGATTATTTTTTTGTGTTCACTTTACAAGAATTTGACAGCAAGAAGGGGGTTGCCAGAATGCGATTTTTAATTTCTGCTAAAATTGCCCGTGTAAACTGACTTATTGAACAGACTCTATACTATCCCATCCACTGCCCAGGTAATAAAACTATTACATGTATTATGTAAAGTTGCTCGGATAACTTATCAGTTCCGAAAATTATGTTGTTTTGAACTACATTAATCTGGTAGATTCCAGTTTACGCTTTATTCAATGTTTCGTTATTTTTGTTCATAAAATCATCAATTTCATTGAATAAATATTTGAAAGCGTATTTTAAACGCCTAAGTAAATAAATCTGCTGAGTAATTTAGTAAACAATTCGAGTGTTGTTCGTTCATAGTTAATGTTGTCCAAACGATCTATTTTTGATTCACTTGTATCAAACAAAACTATTATTAGTTTTCTACCGATTTCATCGGAACAGATAAAATTTGTATCATTGAATCGCACATCAAATATGAGTGCCTATTTCAACCTATTTTTCTTAGAGAAAGTAGTTCAGTTTCGTGAGTACTACAACTATGTTGCTGATAAAAATCCAAAAATTTAACTTCAGGCCAAAGACATGCCGAGTGAAGTCTAGTTTGAATACCCACTTCCTTCTATAATTTACTTTACAATTTCAAAATGAAAAGCATAGCAGAATTTCATTCCGGCCTTTACGTTGAAACGAAAACTGAAAGATATGTCATTATGCTGCTGAACTTATTAGACTCAATACAAATATCACTACATAGTATAAAACAAAGTCGCTTTCTCTGTCCCTATGTCCCTCCCTTTGTACGCTTAAATCTTTAAAACTACGCAACGGATTTTGATGCGGTTTTTTTTAATAGATAGAGGGATTCAAGAGGAAGGTTTATATCTATAATACATGCATAATATACTCAAGAATAACCCACAATAACCATTTTCCCGTGCGGAGCCGGGGCGGGTCGCTAGTTATACAATATAATAAAGTAGTCAACTTTTCATGCAGTAGAAATCAAATCCAATTCGCAGCAAAATGCCAGAAACGCATTTGGCCAATAAACGCATTGTACCTGATACGCATTTTACCAAAAACGCTGAAAGCCAAATACGCGATGTACCAATACAATTAATACGCAAAATCACTAAAGGTACATAAATTTTTTCGCATAATCTTACTTTTAAACAAAACTTAAAAATAATATTAAAGAATACACTGCTAGTTACTTCAGAGGCTGTTTCAAATGTGTATTCAACAATTTATTTGTTTTTATTCAACTATCCATTTAAATTAAAATCATTTCTATTTGTGTAAAATCTTTTATTAATTTCAAATGTCAGTCCATACCATAGTCCAAGCTAGATCCCTCATAAACCTATGACATAACAAACAACCAAAACAAAACTTATTATGAAAATTAATAACAGAACATAAAATTTACGCAAAATCTGTCTATAATATACTAGCCCTGCGGCTCCACACGCGTTAGGAGTTTTTCCCCGGGAATAAGGTATTTTCCCGCGGTAAAAAGTAGCACATGTCCCTCCCTAAGGTCTATTCTATCTCTCTACCAAATATCATCAAAATCGATTTACTTATTGGTTTTGGCGTGAAAGCGTAACAAACAGACAGAATTACTTTTGCATTTTTTCGCAAGGATTAGTAGAGATAAGACTAGACTGGACTTAACACATCTATCTTCATTCTATTTTGTACAAGAACCCAAGTTACAGAATTAAATCGGCCATTGTATTCGCAAAATACAACTTTAATAAACATTTCACGGGCGACGGCGACTTTAATACCACAATGTTTATGCGACTACCCACAACGAGAATAAAATTAACTTCCAACAAGTAAATTGGGTTTGTAATAATGAAACGACCTATTTTAGAGAGAAAGGTACCTAGTTTACTTTACTATTTTGGGACATTTTCTTTTTGAAGGGTAAAATGTGCGGAATAAGAATAATTTTCGGGTAAGTACCTACTCACGGATTTATATAAAGCTGTGGTGATTACTATTCTTCTGGTAATACGTTTGATAGATTATGCTTTATGTCGATTGTACGTACAGTCAAGAGCACGCTAATATAAACAGATTTAATTTGCACCGTTTTTTTATCCCTAAAGGAGAGAACCGCGATGCGCAATTTAAATTTAACCTTGTTTAACCGCACTGGACGAATATTCCGAAAATTGGACGAATTTCACAATTTTTTTATTACACTATAGTTTTTTTGCCCTAGATAGTTAAATAGTCATACTTAAAAACAGAAAATGCCAATCTTGAGGAATAAACGTTCCTCATTTATAATTAAAAAAAAATATCTAAATTAATAGGTTTTTATTCGAAGTAAGACTTTACAAATTTCGACGTCAAATAAAGTTAATAAGTCTTGATCAAATCAAAGCAAGGCTAGCTCTGGTGTCACACTAACTAAGAATAAATTGTTCAAAAATGTAGCAAATAGGAACACGTGTAAGCCTGCGGGAATCGCTGTTTTTAGGGTTCCGTAGCCAAATGGCAAAAAACGGAACCCTTATAGATTCGTCATGTCTGTCTGTCTGTCTGTCTGTCCGTCCGTCCGTATGTCACAGCTACTTTATTCCGAAACTATAATACCTATACTGTTGAAACTTGGTAAGTAGATGTATTCTGTGAACCGCATTAAGATTTTCTTACAAAAATAGAAAAAAAACAATAAATTTAGGGGGTCCCCATACATAGAATTGAAACTCAAAAAAAAAATTTTCATCAAACCCATACGTGTGGGCTATCTATGGATAGGTCTTCCAAAATGATGTTTAGGTTCCTAATATAATTTTTTTCTAAACTGAATAGTTTGCGCGAGAGACGCTTCCAAAGTGGAAAAATGTGTGTCCCCCCCCCTCTAACTTCTAAAATAAGAGAATGATAAAACTAAAAAAAATATATGATGTGCATTACCATGAAAACTTCCAACGAAAATTGGTTTGAACGAGATCTAGTAAGTAGTTTTTTTTTAATACGTCATAAATCGTAAACCGCAATTTACCTTTCACTATTATTAAAATATCGATCAAAGTCACAACAAACTACAAAATCTTTTATATTATGTTACTGGCTGCTACGGAACCCTTCATGGGCGATTCCGACTCGCACTTGGCCGCTTTTATTTTTGTGTTTTTACGCAATCACGCAAAACAAACCGCGGTGACCTTCCGAGCTTCTATTGACACACGCCAATTTGACGACGGGACTTGTACTATACACGTTTTTACGAACCCACGAAAAAATAAGTAATAATACTCTTGTAGGGGCATTTTTGGAGTTATGTCATTTTTTTTCAAGTTTCGATTTCAAACTTGATTGCTATAGCAATATAGGTCGGTTAGGTAGGATAGGTTAATTTAGAAAAATATGAGTTTTATCAGTAGCAACATTTTTTATATCTTCAATATCAATGATTTATGTGCATCGAACATTGTAAGGAACTGAATCGCACAGCACGTATTTGACTTACCACTTGACCGTACATATTTTAATAACGCATGTTAATTTTTGTATATTGTATGTTTTGCAAATAAATTATATTTCACTAGCTTTCTGCCGCAGCTCCGCCGGCGTTAACAGTTTTTCCCGTGAGAATGAGGCACTTTCCCGTGGTAAAAGGTTGCCTATGTTATTCAAGGTGAATGTAGCTATCGAATGGTGAAAGAATTTTTGAAATCGTCACAGTAGCTTTTGAGTTTATTCATTACAAACATACACACACAAAAAAATACAAATCTTTCCTCTTTATAATATTAGTATGATTTCATTCCAATAAACGAACTCACCAAATTATTCTGCCGCTTAGACAAGAAGTCCAGATACTCGCAGCTGAACCTTGTTAGATTCCACTCGTAGGTTTCAGGGTCTTGGGGGCAGATGTCATCGTAGGTGCAGGGTCCTGTGTGGTTTCCGTCCAGCTCGTAGTTCACCACAGCAATAGGGAGTCCCTCGGGGTAGTGGCCGATGGCCAAACAGAAGAAGATCATCTGGGTGATTGGCAGGCCAAGGATGAAGGTAAGCAAGCTGGGGAAGAGAAGAAATAGTAATTAAAAGAGCTATGTCTAAGAAAAAACGTAATGTAAACCACCATCGGACAAACAATCATGTCAAAGTTAGATTAGGCACGGACGGATGTTTGTAAAAGAGAGTCTAAAACGTTTTTATTAATTAGAAACATGTCAGAATAATGTTGATATTTATCGAAAGGATGTCTTTCATTCAAGATTAGAAGAGACTTTAATACTAAATGATTGAAAAGGCTAGGTTATTGTATTTAATTTAATATCGTTTGTAGTTTTTCAGAAATCATTGCATTGGTCATAAATTCCGACTAAAGAGGCAATATTTTATTGAGGTCTAAACCGACATAGCGGCTTAACAATAGCCACTGTTCAAATATGAAAAAGTATTAAAATAGAAAAAATCTATAAGGTATTATTTACATTTCTTCATCATCATTTTGTTGTTGATGGTGTTTCAAAAACCAATAATAAATTTTCGCTTTAAAACACATACCTAAACACATCTGCTATCTCTACAATTCGATACTTCAGCACGTTATAAAATATATTAGTCAGATTAAATTTTAATTTCATCAGCGCAAAAAGGTACCGATATCAATTTCGGTTCAGTTGAAGCCAATATCGGCCTCATTAATTCAGCAGATTACTTCCTTGCCTTTAATTTGATCTAAGTCATTTCTTAAAGACAATGCCCGCCTAATTTTGTTCATGGTTCGGGCGCATGCCAACTGTTCAGTTCAACCCTCATTAATTTAGTTCAAAATTGGTTTTCCCGGAATCATATACATTCGTTATACAGGTTGTTAGAGCATCATTTTAAAAGGAAACTAAATATTGACAATATTTCAAAATAGATAGCTAATCCATGGCCTTAAACTATCAAGGTTAAAAAGTAACCTTATTGCTAAAGTAAGAAGGTTGTAGAAAACTTAGCATTAAAAATATAAAACGTTAATTTTAACTTTTCAACTTATTCCCGTACTAGTTTTCCGCTTATGTTAACAGTTTTTCCCGTAATAATCAGGCATTTTCCGGTGGTAAAAGGTAGCCAATGTTACTCAAGGTGAATGTAGCTTTCAAATGGTGCAAGAATTTTTGAAATCGGTTTAGTAGTTTTTGAGTTTATTCATTACAAACATACACCCACACACAAAAATACAAATCTTTCCTCTTTATAATATTAGTATGAAGTATGATGATAATTCCCAAGAAATAATTGGCTTATGGCATGATTACGAATAATACATTTTAATAAACTGAGCATGTTATGAAAAATAGATGCGAAATGGATTGATCTATCATAAACAAAATCTTGTTCTTTTTTCTTAACTATAAATCTAGTTACCGTAGAAAATATTACCCTCGAAATAAGATAAATAATTTACGAACAGTAAATCACGGTTTAAAAGCAAATAAAACTTCTTTTTTTTTTCTTTTGTACATCACTATTTAGGTAAAATACGTTTAAAAATACGGACAGAGGTCAGAAGTACATTCTTTTTTACTTAAATACGTACATTTGTTAGACATCGAATGCCTATTAAAGGTGAACCACACAGATTTATTAGCAAAAGCATTTTAAAAAACATCTCCTGGGACTATACGTTACTATCAAAGCACTGAGTATATCGCATAAAAAATTAAAGGTAATTTAAGACCTGAGAGCTTTTTTACCCGACTGCCGAAGAAGGATTATGTTTTTTAGTGTATGTATGTAGTATATATAATTCTTTAGGTTTTATGATGGAGAAGTCACCAGTAGTTGTAGCTATCTCTTTCAGTTCAGCCAACCTTAGGGTATGGAAACTGCGATCCTTGTTAGCCCCCTAGCATGAAGTGCTATGACAAGAGTTTTAACTGTCAAAAAACTGCGAGAAAACTACCATACCTTTTGAAATATACTCCAATAGGATAAGAGAATACGTACGACAATATTATGTCTTTCACGCGTAAACGATCATGCTCGGGGTGCAGTATGGGAATTTACTCAACCTGTATATTATGAGCTCCGACATTGTTGGGTCTCAGCGCTCAGATATCTACCTCTAAGTTGGGGGTTGGAGTTCAGTTCCTAAGTCAATTAATTTTGCTTGTTATTAGTTATAATACTGGTCTGTCCCTCCATATTGACATATAAGACATCCTAAGACATAATATTAAGTTTGATAGTAAGTTTGTTTATCCTTATTTCACGCAAAATTTAAGCTACGGATTACGATGAAAAATTACAAGCTAGTTGTTACGTGGCGTATAAGCAATAGTATAAAATATGTAGAGATTAAGGTTGGTTCGTTATCAAATCAACTGCCTTGAACAAACCATAATAATGTAATGGGTAATAATAACCTACCTCTAAAAGAAAGAAGCTTTAAATTATTTATCGACAGTCCTTGTATATATTGTATTTATTTATTTTATTATCAAAATAACCTTACTTTGACGGTAATGTGCTAAAATAAGTGGTAATAAATGCGAAAACCTAACTTAATTGGTTTTGTCGTTCGGGGGTAGGTAGTTTACTTCGAATATTGTTAATCTCGGAATAAATGTTGTTCCATTTTCATTCGATTTTAGAAACTATAATGCAGGACTGTAAAATATTTGTTCTATAAGTAATACACAGTTAGACCGAAAAAAAAAGAAATTAAAAAGTAGCAACACTGCGGTGTACTCGCTTTTCGACTAATTTAATCGTGAAAATGAGACACTTCAGTGTTGCTACTTTTTTATTTCTACTCTTTTTGGTCAGACTATATAATTTCGAGGCGAGTTTTCACCTTGAACTGCTCTTGACAGTACCTGCTATTATTGCATGCTTCCAACTATTATTATAATTTAATAACCAACAACAAAGCGATGGTTTACACACTCGTTAATATGCGAGTGACTATTAAAGCACTTAACAACGCTAACACATATCGTACATATTGAAACACATAATAAATGCTAATATACATTATTGAATGCGGATATGTAGAACTAAGATATGTTGACATTTAGGGATATGTTTTATAGAAACGTTTTAATTTCTTATATCTGGTTAATGAGGATCGCAGGATGTTTTTACTCTACTTTGCTCTGTCCTTTTTCATTCTTAAATTAGTTCGTAGTAAAGTTTGTCGAACTACAGTGTTGTCGCACTAACTTTCATCGAACTAGAATTATTCACTATAGGATAGCGGAGACGGAAGGCCTTTATCCAGCAGTGGACGTTTACCTACATTCTTTATTGGTATAAGAAAGAAAGAAAATAATAGTAGAGAGATTAAAAAGTAATTATTACCCAACCAATAATTCCATACGAGCCAATTCCATTCTTTCGACCAACCGAAAAATACATTTCCTGCGATAGCGGGCATGTTGATTCAGTACCCGATTCAAAAATTCCAACAAAACTTGGCAAACAATTATATTTCTTGAAAAAATCCAATTAACTTACAAACATCCTAACGTCAACTAGGTAAAAATCAAAATTGAAGTTTCTATTCCATCTCATACCGCAGCAGTGTAAATTAAGCTAAGACCTTTACCAGCATTAAATAATATTATGATGATGACAATCACAAAACAATAAACTAAAGAAAACTCACCTAAAATTCCTAAACAGGCTGAAGAAGTTCTTCCAAACTAGAGCCTTCATGTTCTGCCATTTCATTGGCTTGATTCTCTCCAAGCAGCTGCCAGGAGGGGCCTCTTCGGGAGGTAAAGCTTCCACCGGCGCCTTCAGCTCAGGAGTCACCACAACTCGGCCTTTGCTGGACATGGAGACATTGTCCCCAAACTCGCCGGATATCTCGCCTATTTCTGCTTCTGCTAGGTCAATTGCTTTAGGGTCCTGGGAATGGTGAAACATATTTTGTTTTGAAGTTCCAAGATTTACTCAGTGCCAAAAGGAAAGACAGTTTAAATTTGAATTTCTGAAATGTACTAGATTTATGAGTATATTTAAAAATACCTTGTTATCAAATAAAAAGTGGTCTAAATGTCAGGTAAGATTTTTTTTTTTTCTGTAAGTTGTCCTTCGTTTTAAAAGCGTACGTCTTACACCTTCAATCTAAACTATTTTTCTTTTTTAAATGATGCAATATTCATCTAAAATTTAGAAAACTGGTAATTGGGTTAGGCATCGAAAATAAACATTATAGGTTAAACTAAGGCATTACTGGCCACTAGCAGTAACTGGTCACTTTGTAGTTTAATGCTCCGAAATAAGATTATAACGTTATAATCTTATTTATATTTTTTAAATATAAATAACATTACCCTACATAATGCTGTAGATAGACGGCAAGTACCTACTCCTTATCCCATTAAAATTGGTTAACAATATCGGGTTTCAACCCACACTAATGCCTGTTTATAGAAACAGCTACCTTTACAATATATTTTTTTTCATTTGGTTTACAATTCATAATAATTACTTTTATTATTGTGGATTTATCAAAGCAGTACTTACGGGAATGGAAGGTAGTTCCACCTTTTCCATCAGATCGGCCAGTATGCTGGACCGCCTTCTCTTGCCCATGTTCTGGAGAACAGATAGCTTTAGGAAGACGTCTTCGAGACTCTCGGCTTGGTAGCGGCTGATCAGCTCTGTTGGTGACTCTTCGGCAAGGAAGCGACCTCCGCGCATCAGGCCAATCTGTGGGGAAAAAAACATTTGAAAGGTTAATGCTTAGGTAGGCAGCCATGCGCCGGAAGACGTAAAGTGGCCAGGCAGGTCTTCACACGGTGGACCGATAATCTGGTGAGGATCACTGGATGCGGGCAACGCATTACTCATCGTTGGGGGAGGCCTTTGTCCAGCAGAGGACGTCAACAGGCTAAAATTATTTATTTATTAATAATAGCAAGACCAACAGCTCTGTTATGCTAACGGATTATAAAACATAAAATAGCAACAGAATTGGCTTACTGTTGCTAATTTTTACAGGTATTAACATGTAAATAATAAAAGGTCACACACTCAGAGGTCAACAATGCATCACGACAGACCAATGCTCAGTTAGGAAAAACCTTCTGTTTAATTAGCGTCTTGCCGAATCGAAACCAGTATTAAAAAGGACAAAATCTAAATCTTAGCACAACCTATTGAAATTACTGCTCACTTGCAAAAGAAATGATGCTTAACTTAGTCTTTTCTTGCTTAAAAAGAGAGATGCGGGCGTGATGATGTAACAAAATTTGAAAATGCTTTCCAACAATTTCAAAAATACCTTGTTCGTAATAAAATCATTATAACACGGTATGACCTGATTTCTTCGAGGTGAGGTAAACATTGCGTTATACAAAGTCTGTTTACTGCTAAGTGCGTCTCAGACGGGTTTAGTTTTAAGGCTGCGAGATCGCGTATATTATTCAAAGACATTATTAGATAACGGGCCGATAAACCATTTATTTTGAGTGCTTATAGGTTCAAAATATTGTTAACAACCCTTATGTCCCTACCGAAGGAGCTCGAGGCTACACTGATTTCTAGGTGAATTAATATGGCTAGTTGACCACGCTGGCCCAGTGCGGATTGGTAAACTACACACACAACCTTTGAATTTCTTCGCAGGTGTGTGCAGGTTTTCTCACAATGTCTTCACTCACCCTCAAAGAAACGTACATAGTATGAAATCGAAAATCGAATTTGTTTTCAGATTACCAATTTTCAGTAATTCACTCGGAGGTACCCTTAAAAACAAAAGTTCTCATTCAATATTACGATAGTATAGGTATATACGTAGTTTGTAATGGAAAAAGCTTTAAAATTACATAAAATATGATCGCCATTCGTTATAAAGATTTCACATGTTAATTTCATGGCATAACAGACTGACAGACAATTACTCGTATTTTACATTTATAATTTTTCATAACAGTTTTTCTCGTGGGAATGAGGCATTTTCCCGCACTAAAAGGTAGCCTATGTTACTCAGGGTGAATACTTTCCAATGTTGAAAGAATTTTTGAAATTGGTTCAGTAGTTTTTGAGTTTATTCATTACAAACATACACACACACACACACACAAAAATACAAATCTTTCCTCTTTTATTTAAATATTAGTTTGATAATTTTTGTATTATTGCGGTTATAATACCTCCTACGGGACCTTAAAAATCGGAACAAATGACGTTATTAAAAGTTTGAAGAGCATTTTGTTGGGAGCAGGTTATTCGTTACGCAAACTTCGGCTGGGTTTCTGTTTTGATCGTTTTATAACTTTACTGATCATGTAAGGTACACGTGTAAAGTAAACAATCGATTTTCAATATCAGCTTTGCTTATATATGACGTTCTACGTGCAAAGGTACCTTATGGTCGGTATTGAGTTACGCATATCCCTGTAATCAGCAACTCATTAAGCTATTCAAATCCAAAAAGATTATCTTTATACTAAAACCCGCTATAAGGTACCTTTGCACGTGGAAAATCACATATTATCGGGCATGTTAGGCTGAGGCCAGACGAGCGTAATTTTTGGAGTTCTGAATCTCGTTTTTTCGGTCGCACAATGTCTGCTACATTTTGGTTTCATACAAAACTCCTGTTTCGTACACACGGCGACTCAAAATGAGTTTCATATTTTGTATGGAACGGAAATTGCACGACTTACGACTCTATGTATGTAGATTGTAGATAAATACAAAACATCCATCCACATCATACAAATACAGAATCCGAACCCACGATCCTGAGTTTCGAAAGCAGGCATACTACCAACTAGGCTACAGGGCCGTCCAATACCTCCCTATGGTTTGTTTCATATTAATCCGGACAAAAGGTCATTGACGCCTGCATACAATGCGCACATTTTTTCAAACGATACATTATAACTATAGGAAATTATCGTAAAATACGTAATTTGGCATACCGTAGTAAAAGGCGGGGTGAGCGTGTGACCTTGTCAGAGGTTGCCAGACATTTTGGCGTTACATTATTTTTAATAACTTTCAAGAAAAGAAAGAGGTCAATGAACTTTTGTCCGGATTTATATGAAACAGACACCTTAGCTCAACAGTGGACCGACTAATAAATACGAGTAGTACTTACAATGTTAGCTTGTTTCGTCTCGTCTATGTAGTGGGTTGTAATGATGACGGTGGTGCGACCTCCCTTAGTAATGTCCACGAGGTGGTCCCAGATACTGAAATAGATAGATTACCATTAGAATAGATTAAAAAGAGACAACTATATATTACATAAGCACATTTTAAACGCTTTTTTTATAAAGTTTTGTATACAAGAAGATTCGTCTCTAACGCGGTCACTATTGTTAAACATTACGTGGCACCAACTGATAGTCTGTTGATCATTATGCACAAAGGGACAAGAAAATATTACTCGATTTATGTACGAAACACCAGCGATCATTGTTTTTTAATTCTACAGCTATATCCTAGATAAAAGCAAATTTTTAAAATGTGAATTAATTAGATGATGGTCTTTGCATAAAAACAATTCTTCATCATCATCATTGGACACATTGTTAAAGATTTTTTTTAAAAAGATAATATAAATAACAAGAATTTTATATTATTCACGAGTACCTATTATACAAAAAAGCAGGTATTTGTACACACACACAAAGCAATTCAAAACATAAATCCACCCCCAATTTTACACCTACTAACTTTCCACAGACAAAATTGTGCGCTCCGATGAATAAACCCATTCGCGTTCTTTGCATATTAATTTTCGATTTAACTCTACAAAAAATAATTTGCCGCACCAATAGACACCATGAAATTGAGTCCCATAGGATAGGGTTACCACAATGACATAAGCCCTTACTCTCAATAATTTCTCTAGACCGGCTGGCAACGCAATAAATTTCTTGGTTAAATAATAGAAAAATTGTAATAACATTTTGAGGTGAACATTTATCTAAGTATCACTTTATTCTAAAAATTACTATTCCTAGTGTCTCAAAATCTATTTAACAATTACATATTATAGGCAAGGTAAAAACCTTGCCTTGTACTTCTCAGCTTAGATTTCGGTCAAGTCTTATAATAGGTACTTCTTTAGGTACTTATTTATTTATTACTGCATGCAAAAAGTTTAAACTATTTAATAATAATATTAAATTTTATTTGTTTGCTTGCTTTTTTTGCTTTTTGTTTTATAAATTTTCAGAGGTTGCTAGAAAAAGATACTATAAAACAATTTTCTTCCTAAAAATAAGAAGGCTGTTAAAATCATCAAACTAATATCGCCTAACCTCTCTAAGTTATTAATTTTATACTAGTGAATTAGTGTGAGACGAGAGCCAGCCTTGGTTTGAGCAGAGCTTCTCAAAGTCTGACGTCATTAAGTGATTTAGTTTAGTACATAATAAACCCATTAAAACGTTTGATGAAATTTTACTCTTACAGATAATTTATATCACGAGATCGGGCGAGCCTTACTTATAGTGTAGTGCGTATAGACACGCACTATGTGTGCGTACTAGTAAACTGAGCACTACGCACACAAACACAATGTGCACACACAAGTATGGCTCGCCCGCACTCGTGAGATCACAGAAAACATCTGTACTAATCTGACACAAGGATCCGAAGAGGATCTTGGCCTCCGATAGAAGATATCGCTGTTTCCCTCTGTCCTGTTGGTCCTGAGCAGCTTGCCGCTCTTTTGATTTAAATATGGTTTATTAAATGTGGTCTAGTCCAGCATGCAATAATACACATAACGTCATGTCGGTGGGCCCAATTCTACATATTATGCTCTAACTTAAATTTAAAAACCATATGTCCCTTTCACGTTCTTAAGAACGAAAAGGGACAGGTGATTGCCAACCTACATTTAGAGACGTCAAATATAGATTTAGCAGGAATTGAAAAACATCAGCTGAATTTGTAGCTGCGTTGCTTATCTATAATATAAAAATGAATCGCAAAATGTGTTGGTAAGCGCATAACTCAACAAAGCTAGTTTTAAATATAATTCATTCAAAATTAAATTCATTCATCTCCCATCCTTTTCGATTCCCATATAAATGAAAGAGACCAACGACTTTTTAGACATTTTAGCGGCCACGGCAGAATAGAGCCCTGTGTCCCTTATAATAAGCGAAGTCCTTCGGGACATAGTCAGCTTCGATCATTGTGATAATGTATTATTGATTGCGTTGGGTCAAAGTCTTGACCTCCTGAACATAGTTATGGACATTTACCCTTGGGAATCAAATTTCACGGGTCAATTTCATACTGGGTTATTAAGTTATCTTGTATCATAAACATAATTATATTAATCTTTAGTTCTCTTAATAGACAAGACATATTAACAAATTAACTGAACTAAAAAGATTACTTTTTACACACACGTGAGTGGACGAGATAGGAAATTCAATTTATAGAGATAAAAAAGTGGACATAGTAAACTAAAAATTTGAAAAAAATCTGGATAATTAAAGTTCTATATCACTTCTTATATCCCCCTGACTCGGTTTTTAGCTTTTTTTCTATGTACAGATTTTCCACGTCTACGGTTTTATTATAGAGATAAATAGAATAGTGTGTTTGTTTACAGTGGACTGTTTTATAGGCTTATAGCACAGTAAAACAGTAAGTTATCTTCATACGAACGTGCCGCTGTCGGTTTGAATGTGTGTGTGAATGGCACGCACTGTCACGCACACACAGGAATAAGGGGGCGGCAGTATGGCCTAAATGCAAGCGTGTGCGTGACAGCGCGTGCCTACACGACGCGCTCACATTCAAACCGATGCGGCCAGTTGGTATGGAGATAACTTACTGTTCTTAGTCTACTGTGGTTATAGGCTGTAGGCATACGCATACATACCCTTGTCTCAGCACGGGGTCCACTCCGACCGTGGGTTCGTCCAGGATCAGCAGCTCAGGTTCGTGGAGTAAGGCAGCAGCTAAAGACACTCGACGCATCTGACCACCCGACAGGTTCTTCACTTGTCTGCAGACAATTTTAACAATATTATTATCATTACTAGCTTTCCGTCCCGTGGGGATGAGGCATTTTCCCGTGGTAGCCTATGTGTTAATTCAGGGTATCATCTAACTCCATACCAAATTTTATTAAAATCGCTCCAGCCGTTTAGACGTGAAGAAGTAACAAACATACACACTCACACACTCACAAACTTTTGGCTTTATAATTATGTGTGATGTGATGTGACCTTAGAGTACTAAATCTAGTAAAAGAAGCGTCAAAAATCCACGAGCGCTAAACACTGTTTCCTTTTTTTTACTCTCATGACAGTTTTGCATGTCAGAGTGATATAAAAAATATTAAAAGTAAAATTTTATTTTTAAAAAATTTAAATTAAATTTTATGTAAATTCTAAACTATATATATCATGAAATTGTAAAATATTAATGTAAAAAATCGTTACAACAAGCATTTTCATTTCATATGTGATACGATATAGTTTGCAAAACCTTGTTTTTCAAGATAATTACCGCCCAAAAGTGGCTTCCATGTAAACATTATTTAATGTCACACCGAGTCACACTATTTAAATCACCCATTTACATACGTGCACCAAATTTTAACACAATTGGTCCAGTAGTTTCAGAGGATGATTGTCACCATGGAAACAAATAGATAAAGTTTAGGTGCGTAAAAAATCTCGTGAGTCTTACTTGTTTTTCCATTAAATTTGTAATATTTGTGACGACCGTGACAGGAAACATGGAAAAACTTTGTATGTACGGAACCCACTCCACGCAAGAACATCTGGCACTTGACAGGTTCGGTTTTTTTACTTTCCCACGAGTAAGCACTCTTGTTCATACACATACCTACACATACACATCATACATATACACTGTTTTCATACCATTTACTTCTCACGTCTTTCACACAAAACATTGATGTATTTGATGTATTCATTTAATGACAACGCATAAGATTGACGAAAAGCTTCATTATATAGTGTATCTGGTTTCAGGCATGTTTGGTCATGGAACATTGGATATTGAAAATATGGCAAAGGATCAATCTTAGTAAAGCCTTTACGAAGTTAATGTTTTTTAGGCTCTTGAACATGAAAAACACAAAGAAAGAATGGATGACTTTGAAACTTGAATGATGACGACTTTTATTGTACTTGTGGAATAAAAACTTTGTCTTAAGCATTATCTTGTCTCGTTCTTAGTTTTTTATTAATTTACGCGAATTTTTCCTGTCTACCTTGATAATTTGTGTAGAAGTTATCATTGCAAGCTGAATCTCCTAATTGGGCAACAAGTAAGATAGATGATTCTGTGTTTTATAAAGCATACCAAGACGAACGTTCCAAAATCAAATCGGGGACGTTCTGACAAAAGGTCGGGTCAGGAGTATTCTAAACCGCGAGCATGCATGAGGAGATTAATGAATGTGGATGAAGCGAAAGAAGTGTGTCTGGATCCCAGCAAGTGGAAGGAAGTGGTCTCTGCCTACCCCTCCGGGAAAGAGGCGTGATTGTATGTATGTACATATGTAGAAAGCACATCGATTTTTATTAAACGGCTCTGTAACTCTTAGACAAAAATTAAACGTAGATTCAGAACTTTGTCACCTTGTTTGTTTGTGTGTTGTTTGAATAAATTTATGGATTAAATTACGCAGCAAAAATTTTCTTTTCAATATTTTCCATTGAATGAGTTATGGTGATTCCACACACGCATTATCATGCCAGTCAATCAATCAATTGGTCTGGCTGATGGAAGGACCGCCATTTTTATATTGGTCAGCCATATTGCTGCCACAGACTTATAAAACATAGCTATTTAACCCTGTACACTGCACAGGAGAAATTCTTCTGAGATGCATTTTTGTATGTATCAAAGTAAAAATGTATTTATACAAATTAAATAAGGACCTTACACTATATAAAGTAAATATATTTGTTCGCGGCATCGATTTTTATCCTGTTGTCCATAATTAATCAATCAGAGATTATTGTTAGAATTTTTAAAATACAGCTACTTTTGTGCATAATTTCTTATTTAATTATTTATAGAAATATGTTATTCAAAATTATATTATTATATTTTTTCATCATTATTTTAACATATATCATCTTTATCATTATTATTACCTTTCTATTAATATTTTTCAAAACCGTGATTTACATAATATTTGTTTACATAATATTTGTTTTAGGCTTTGGCGTTTCGTTCTTCGCGCGTAAAACCCGCTGAAAATACCATTCTTTTTTTACATTTTATACATACTCGTAGGTATTTCATTTCCTATAAATTCTTTTGAAATTTATAAGCTATTCTAGTCAGTATACTCTCTCGAAGCCTATATAGTACAAGTCTGTGCTGTAATTCGACGAGGCAAATTTATTAGGGGTTACTCTAACTCCCATAAATTTTTCAGGCGCGTATCTCGACGTACGTGGGAACATTTACTTAAAATAACGTTACGTATGAAGCGTTCGGGAGTTACGTTTTTTACGAACAAACCCTTTTCAAGATAATATTTTTTTAAACCCTGTCGAAGAGGACGACCTGGATGCTGTTTCGCTCTCTTATACTCAAAATTCCGTAGATTAGAACGAGGTAAGTATGTACATTTCCCGTCATTAATTTTCAATGCTTAAAGCAGTTTAGCAGTAGTGTATAGATATTACTCTATGACGATGTAGAGGTAATGTTAAAGAGAGAATGTATATATCTTTACTATGTTACCTTACTTTACCAGAAACGGTTATTGGTCGAAATATCGGCAAGAGACCCCCCTATACTAGCGTCTTTCGAGCGTCGTTGTCGTGCCTGCGTCCGCGCTGGCTATCGCGCATACAATCACAAGCAGCAAGGCGAGTAAAACAAAGAAATTTCGTGTTCACAAAGAAACCAGCGCTGGCGTCGCGTCTCTGGCACGACGACGACGCTTGAAGACGTTCGGAAGATGCTAGTGTGGGGATCTCTAAATTCAATTCAAAATTACCCGTAAAAATGACTAGCTATTAGTGTAGTTAACCATCTCGAATAAGACTGTTAAAAGTGTTTATTACCTAGTATGGTTGGGTAACATCAGCAGTTGGATAAGAAACTCCGCCCTCTCATCAACTTCAGCCGTGGTCATCCCTGCTATCCAGCCGAAGTAGATCATGGTTTCTCTGATGGAAAACTCGCCGAAAAGGGCGATTTCCTGCAAGAAAGAGACAGATTATAGGTTACAAAAAAGTTTTTAGTATGAGTAAACCACCAATTCGCATCTATGGTAGCAGCAATTTCTAAGTCCAATGGGTCTTCGTTCAAGGTGGTCAAAATTTCATAGCCATTAATGTTAATGTAAAATAGCAACTGAGCCCAGCAGTCGCTGAGCCTTATTAACCATTGTGACATTTAGACCTAAGTTATTTACTATCAACATTGTTTTTGTGTGTATCACCTTGTCTATATGTAGCAAGCAATATTATGTTTATTTTATTTTATTTTTAAATATAAAGGTGGTAAGTTACATAGATTTTAATTCGCCTTTTCAGCAGTGGCGTTCGTATTTCGTTACAAAACATGGATAAACTGAATTACTAACAAAGACTACCTTGCCGTCAAAGTTCCGTTACGTCGATCTACTTATTTGCGATAAGTCAAGATTGTCGGCGAGAAGATTTTTCGCATTATGCGCCTAATTGAGTTACCGGCTCAGACCTAAGAAGAATTGTAGATTTCTAAAATGCAGAGAAAGCTATAATTAAGCTTCGGATTGTTTGTTAATATTTCTACAAAGCGTAAAAGTTTATGTAAGAAATAAATAGAAATAATTTATTGCTTAACCTAATACAAATGGTAACAAAACAGCAAAAAATATATGATTTGCGTCAATCTTATCTTATGTTTCAGCATCACCGATTTGAATACGTAAATAGGTGCAGAGACTAATTTAATAGTCATACTCTATATCAGTTTTTTCCCAAAATTACATATAAGTTTCACACCAACCATATGAATAGAATAGGCGCTTTGTACTTACAACACAAAAATATTATAAAAGTACCCTCTAATAGAAAAGGTTCCAAAATTTCAGCTAATACTGTTGATGAGACTTAACGTTAATTAAAGGATGGAATGTAGCTAGTACATTCTGAACCTTTTATATTTATAATAGCGACCCGCCCAGGCTCCGCTCGGGAAAATGGTTATTGTGGGTTATCCTTAAGTATATTATGCATGTATTATACATATAAACCTTTCTCTTGAATCACTCTATCTACTTAAAAAAACCGCATCAAAATCCGTTGCGTAGTTTTTAAGATTAAGATTAAGATTTAAGCATACAAAGGGATATAGAGACATAGGAACAGAGAAAGCGACTTTGTTTTATACTAAAACGATTTAAGCTGAAATTTGGTTAATAAAAATCAAACATCTACTGTACCACAGACATCGTCTGCCTTTTTTGTTGATCTGTAGATGGCACGGTTACTCATTCTTCTAATATCGCATCTAGATGCTAATGGTATTTCTTAAACATGCGGGATCAAAGTCGATACTGTGATATGCTCAGTCATCTTTATACGTCATTATTTTAAGGTCACATAGGTTGAATAATAACCGCCTACGTAAGCTAAAAATATAGATGTCTCCAAAGCAAGAGGCAAGAGTAGTGTTTTGTACGGGTCGTTCGGCAACTCGTCCCAAAACAAACTCGTCCTATTGGGAAAACGAACTTTCTGGACTGGAACTACGAATGGGACGAGTTTGTTTTGGGACGAGTTGCCGAACGACCCTTTTGTACTTGTACAAGATTAAAATATTTGTTTTTTTTTTATTAGCAAGTAATTCTAATAGGCCGTAAATTGACAATAATTAAATGTGAGATAATGCCTTGTGCCACCGGAGCAAATGATTAATCTGTACAATGTGACAAAATCTTGGGGATGGCTGTGAGTGAGAGGCTACTTATTTACCCAATAATGAAAAATTTATTTCGGTATCGGTACACCGAAGCAGGAAATAAGTTCGATAAATTAGGCTCGTGGGCGTCAAATAGCCCACTTTGTCGCTTTATCTTTCGTGTACAAGCAGCCTCACCCTTGACCTTCTTCGGAAGATCGGTGTTTCCGTAAACATTCCAATTATTGGTACTATAGGAGTATCACTACATAGTCACTACATAGTATAAAATAAAGTCGCTTTCTCCGTCCCTATGTCCCTATGTCCCTATGTCCCTATGTCCCTTTGTACGCTTAAATCTTTAAAACTACGCAACGGATTTTGATGCGGTTTTTTTTAATAGATAGAGTGATTCAAGAGGAAGGTTTATATGTATAATACATGCATAATATACTGAAGGATAACCCACAATAACCATTTTCCCGTGCGGAGCCGGGGCGGGTCGCTAGTCAGATCTAAAAGATCTCTGGTTATATGGATACCTCCTATTTTATAGCTGTCGGATCGAATGACAAAACATGTTTTTATGTATAGTAAAATAATTATATATTTATAAAAAATATAGTTAAAAAAACTAACAAACACGCATTTATTAATTACGCACAAAAAAATAAAAAATAAACTGTATTGAAATTATCTAGGTACCGGCCTTTGATTACGCATGAATTAAATTTTCAAAGTGGATATTTAAAGATTCTTCTGTAATTCAAAATCAAGAGGCACTTTTCAGTCCTATAATAACTACGATTTACTTAGGTAAGTAGTTAGCTACAACAAACCACCTCAAGTGTGTTATAAAGGTCACTTTCGTCACTTTTGAAGTTTTTCAATAGTGTACAATTACAATTGTTTTAAAAGGGGATAAAAGTGCACTTATGTATGTGTCCAACTATCTGCAAAGGGAATTTTCGGGATTTTTATCTAAATACCTTGTATTTTTCAGGATATATTTTTAAAAATCCCCTTCTTATGCTTAAAGTGAAAATAAAAGGATTTTTGAACAAAAAATCCAAAAATGTCTACAAATACGGATATTATAAACGTGATAGTTTGTGAGGATGGATGCATGTTTGTTACTCTTTCACGCAAAAACTACTGAATGTATTTTAATGAAACTTTGAAGTAACATCGTTTAAACATCAAATTAACACATAGGCTACCTTTTACCGCGGGAATCCCTTCATTTCTACGGAAAAAGTCTCACAAAGTGATAAGTCACTTGTCAATCACTATAAAAACAAGATTCCAACACAATTTAAAAATTTAAATAACAATAAAGAATACAGATTAGTCGTCTGTACTACATACGAGTAACACCATGAAGGAAAAAAAAATTCCACGCATTTTTTCTTCCTTCATGAGTAACACAATGTGCTTAGTTTTTAACCAAGGTAATAAAAAATCACCTCTACCCTCTACAACAATAAATATAATCCCATAAAAGTTAACTACGGTTGTACTAACCATATCCAATCATCATAATAAACGGTCATTAAAAACGTCGATTCTAACAGACGCTTAATATAAAAATAAATTCTGACTAACTTTTTGTTGAACAGATTTTTTATTTGTCCTGCAACTCTGCATAGGGAACAGAATCGCGGTGCGCTTAACCACACATACTCAAAATCTAAAGGTTTTTATACAAATTAAATCATTTTTCGACGTCAACAAGACCAAAGACTCTACTTTGACTCCCTCTCCAGATTGCCTTTTCTACATATTTCTTGCATTAATCTATGAAAATATACAACAGACTATCACGTGACCGCCTCGTAAGTGTGTTAATTAGGTAAAGTAAAGTAAAAAACACTTTATTGCAAAAAAATAGCGAACATACAAACAAAACTGGAGAACATAACGTGCAAAGGCGGTCTTATCGCTTGCAGCGATCTCTACCAAACAACCTCAGGGTAGAGGTTACACAAATGAGCAGGCTGTAGCAGTGCAGTACACAACAAAAATTGTTAATAATACATTAGGGTAAGTATTTTAGATATATCGAGTGAATCTCAATGGTATTCTTCAAAGAAAAATATAGAAACCATTGATTAAAAAATATGTGAAGTTCCACGTGCAAAGGTACCTTATGGTCGATATTGAGTTACGAATATCGCTGTAATCAGCAACTAATAAGCTATTCAAATAAAAAAATATATCTTTATACTTAAAGCCGCCATAAGGTACTTTTGCACGTGGAACGTCACATATCTTAGTAAGAAATTTAGAATTGGCACCATTGTTCCATCTTTAGTGGCTAGTATCCATCCGCACACAATGAAATAAAACCATTTTCTTCAGAGCATTCATTATTGTATGTCTTTGTTGGCTATGAAATATTATTACAGTAACGGCATTACAATGTTTCATCCTTTGTCATTATTTATATTAGATTTATGAAATGGCTATATGACTTAAGGAACTGGCTTAGGTTTATCTTGAATATGAATTCAGTTTATTTAGGTCACTTATTACTTGGCACAAAAAACAACATCTTTACTCTATGATTTGGCATATCTGTCCTCAGGTTAAACCCGTGGTTCACCCCATTAGTCTACCTGAGTGTACCAAGGGCGTTTTTTTCTTCCCATGGTTCACCACAAAATAACTGGGTGGACCAGGAGTAATATATTTTTCACATGGTTCACCAAGGTTCACCGTTCTTTGCAGGCATCTTATATAAGTACTAGCTGTCCGCCCACGGCTACGCCCGCGTTGTTTTTTTTATTTGTTTTTTTTTTTTTGGGGATGAAAAATAGATGTTGGCCGATTCTCAGACCTACTGAATACGCTCACAAAATTTCATGAGAATCGGTCTAGCCGTTTCGGAGGAGTATGGAATCGAACACTGTGACACGAGAATTTTATATATAAGACACGAGAATTTTATATGTAAGTAATGCGCTTTTGTCAGTGGAGTTTATACCTACTGCGTGTGAATGTACACATTTTGAAAGAGTACATAATAATTTATTCTATGATTTACGCTTATTATTACAGCATTTCGATAGATAATATTATTATATAACATTAAATTTTAAAAAAATCCCTCGCCACAAAACCGTTACTTGATCCTTTCAACAACTAGAAAAGAGCTGATAATCATCAAATGGCTAAAGATATTTTGTTGGTTCATAGCTAAGATCGTAAAGTCTCGATTGTGACACCTTGCAAACAAAAAAAAACTAGACCAAAATCGGAGCATCTGTGAGCTACGATGTGGCATACAGACAGACCCCACTTTTTAAAGATAAAGATACATTTATTTGCTTAAAACAAGGTATAAGGATGGACAGTTTTACAAATTATGCATTCATGTTTTGCTACATTACTAATATAGCATGCAAATATTATAATTGGTCAATTAGGTTTATGCACTACAATAATTTATAGTTAATTTCACATTCAGTCTTAATTTAATGAATTTTGAAAATTGTTAGATAAAATTTATGTCATGATAAAATAAAATAAAACAATACAAAATTTAATAACTGAAGAATTATTCATTCATATTATAAGTAACTTTCTAATTTAACCATTCATAAATATTTTTAAAAACGGCCCCCTCTTAGTAGTACAATTACGTCACCGATGCTTCAACCAAACGAAAATCCACCCAACGACGTAAGTGCAATGTTATACAACTCAACTTCCTTTGCACAGTCCGCTGATCACGCATCTGCTATTTACCATGAATGTCATAGTGTCCTATTAAGGAACGCATGTAATTTTCTGCGGACATGCTAAGTTGTTTGTATAGGAAAAATTCTGTGTTACGCGATTCAGTTGTATGGATATTTTTTTTTTAGAGTCAAGCGATAAATATCCAATAAGATGAACTAAAACTCGGTTAAGAAATAAATATCTAATAAGAATATAAATGGAAAAAATAAAACTACATATTGGAAAAGTGATGAATTTTAATTGTTACTACCTTTCCGCTATAACAGAATTTCTCGTGAGAATGAAATATTTCGCCGCGATAAAAGCAAACCTAGATAGGTTTTATCGAAATCGGTTTAGTGGTTTTGGCGTGAATGAGTAACAATCCAACAGACAGAAAGACAGTTACTTTTACGTTTATAATATTAATATCAGTAGGGACTTAATCAACACATACCAACCAACATCATACTTCATACTAATATTATAAAGAGGAAAGATTTGTATTTGTGTGTGTGTGTGTGTGTTTGTAATGAATAAACTCAAAAACTACTGTACTGATTTCAAAAATTATTCCACTATTAGAAATCTACATTCACCCTGAGTAACATAGGCTACATTTTACCGCGGGAAAATGCCTCAATCCCACGGGAAAAACTGTAAACGCGGGCGATGCCGCGGCGGAAAACTAGCACCTATATTATAAGTCTTACTATGAACAGCGTGTTAAAAATCTGGTTGTAGTATTTGTAAGCAATACCTATAAGCCTTTACAGTGCTTTGAGTAGACCATTTATCTAGGCTAGGCTTTGCAGGAAGTTGTGAATTGGCTGAATTGTCCCAAAAACAATTAATCGCCCATAAAACACAGAACAGCGTCATAAATATGCCTCCATTTATATACTACTAGTGCTGTACTTTCAGTTATCGATATAATTATCACTTTTTTTTGCTCTTAACTAACAATTTAGGTAGATAAAGAGCTCAATTCTGCGTGGCCGCTAAAATATCTAAATTTAAGTTGTTATGTCTCTTTCACGTTCTTAAGAACGAAAAGAGCCAACCTACATTTAGATACGTCAAACATCGATTTTACGCGTAATTTAGCAGGAATTTAAAAACATCCTGATTAAATTAATCTGAATTTGACAGCTGCTGCACTGCTTTTTTTAAATATCATTCATTCAAAATTAAATTCATTCATCTCCCCATCCTTTTCGATTCCCATGTGAATGAGAGAGACCAACAACTTAAATTTAGATATTTTAGCGGCCACGGCAGAATTGAGCACAAAGTTTTATTTTTACGACAAGATATGTCAATAAGTTACTAAGATCAGTCAAAGGAAAATTATGTTTGGGAAAGTAAATGTTTTGCTTTTATAAACCTTTTAAATTCATTAATGGGTGTATGTAACTGTACAAAGATGTCTATAGATTCTGACCTTACTTTGATAAAAAGGTTTCTTTTATTTCTTTAAAAACTAGCAGTGATTTGCGTTAACCCATTTCATTTTGCATAAAAATACGTGAAATTATTTTCAAAATATACACACGTAACGACGTTTTTATCTAAACAAGCTCTCTCGAGTATACCTATATTTTGGTACTAGGCGAATATATATAATATCGACAAACTCTTCGCGTCACTAGCAACGAGAGTATGATACTAAACGGTAGAGCCATTTAGGCCAAACCGCGATAGTACGCGCATCCATCTTTTAAACAGTTGGTTAAGTTAATTTATATCGCCTGCAGCGCTCCTAGGTAATGGTGACGACAAAAATACGAACTAAAGGATTTCTGTGTTGTTTGGGTTTGAATTTGGAACTTCCGAAAAAAAAAGCTAGGTACTCAACTTATAACTGAATGACTCAAGTGTGGAGGATTATAGCAACAATTCCAAACAAGAGAGAGCCGTATTAGTCAAGCAGAATTAAGTATGAAAGTAAGTACGATACATGTGATCCTGTAGAGTTTCTTCGGCAGGTTCTTAAATCATTCATCCTTCTCTTTATACCAGTCACACATCGCGCGAACCTGCCAGTTCTGTTCAAACTTATATAGCCTCTTCCTCTTTAAATGCATTTGTCGTTTAGACTATGGCGGCGTTGTCCTAATAGAACGCGATTGCGCGATCATCGCAAGTTCGCGCGAATTTTACTCGTACGAACGCGCGATCAAACATATTGAAGTCGAATATGTGTCCTAATAGACTATCGTGCGATAGAACGATTTCTTCATACATTTGACAATCGCGCGTTCGCGCGAACTTGCGATGATCGCGTAATCGCGTTCTTTTAGGACAACGCCTACTTCTTCAATTTCAGACAATAGCCGGCCTTTTGAACAAAGCTATTTAACATCTGATGAAATTAAATGTTTTATAAAATTAAATTATTTTGAGTTTGAATTTTGATGTAAACTTTGGTATTACTAATCAACACTATTTATTATACACCGTAAAATTTAAGTTGTTTATGCACTGCATAGTGGTAGTACCTCATGAAACTGAACAACTTTCCCTAAGGAACATAGGTTGAAATCTCAAAATTAAAATTTAGCTTGTCATACAAAGAGGCCGGTCATGTGATTCAAGTTTATATGAAAAGTTGAATTTTAATTTTGATATTTCAACCTATGTACCTTAGGGAAAGTTGTTCAGTTTCATGAGTAAGTACTACCATTAAGCCCAATACACACGTAACTATAATCTATATTAATATGCCCAGCTCTAACATTATTACATCTCGCCACCACACACGGTAGCTGTATTGAAATATATATTTTCACCCTTACTGCGTCCGCTTACGGAATACCTATAATATGTCGAGATTTATATTAATATACCGAGATTTATATTAATATGCCTTGCTATATCGGTCGACATATTTTGGTGACGTCACAGCAAGCGACCGATATAGCACGGTATATTAATATAAATCTCGACATATTATAGGTATTCCGTAAGTGGACGCAGTAAGGTTGAAAATATATATTTCAATACAGCTACCGTGTGTGGTGGCGAGATGTAATATAAGTTAGAGCTGGGCATATTAATATAGATTATAGCTACGTGTGTATTGGGCTTTACTACCATTTTGTTGTGGATAAACAACCAGTTAAATTTCACGGTGTATACGGCATCCTTAAATCCGACTCTACATCCTGATTTTTTGTAAATAACAAAGTCAATTTATTACCGATTATGGGGTGACGTAGGTAGGAAGGGTTTTCCATTGCTTTTGGTCGTTTGGACGGCATTTAACACAATGGGTCTTGCGCGGATGTGAAAGTTCCCAGCAAGGAAAATGTCAATCACCTCATTACAGTGTATAAACATCCTTATTCACATTCTTTATTCAAGGTTTTGAACTATTACTACAAAACACTGTAACATCCACGACGGAGTAGGTTCTTATTCTGTACTTTAAATCAACTTTATTCGTCCAATAGAAAAATACATAACTTAGGTGTAACAATGCAAATTAAGTACAGGATAAAAAGGTTAGAGACTTAGAAAATATGCTGCTTTTCAGCCTCTGCCTGTATATTCTATTGTATTATTTACTTTGTAAGGTTTTTATACATAATATGCTTTGTAAGGTTTTTATACATAAGAGGGAAAAACGGAACGCCTATACACCGTAAAATGTAACTCGTTGTTTATCCGTAGTGTAGTACTCATAAAACGGAACAACTTTCCCTAAGGAACTTAGGTTGAAATCTTAAAAAGCAATATCGATGACGTTCATCAAAGTTTTTTCCGAATTTCTAATTTCAAAATATTCCATTGAAAATAAGTCATCCTACACCAATATAAAAATAATAATGTTGGCTTTATTTTGCTGACTTTGCTGTATTCATTATAATAATGGTAGAAAGAGTAATGAGACACTAATCTAATAATGTCCAAAGGTGATGGACCTCACAGCTAGACTGTAGGTCATACTTGACAATGTCAAACAATATAATTTGTAACCTAAGCATGTTTTGTATGGAATCGCCCTTCAGATAATAAATTATTATGTCATATCGCCTATTTCTATCTCATATTCACTAAGAGACCCCCACACTAGCGTCTTTTGAGCGTCGTCGTCGTTTGTCGCGCATACAATCATAGGCAGCAAGGCGAGTGAAACAAAAGACGGACGCGGATGATTGTATGCGCGACGCACATAGACGACGCGCATACAATCATAGGCAGCAAGGCGAGTGAAACAAAAGACGGACGCGGATGATTGTATGCGCGACGCACGACGTCGACACGCTCGAAAGAGGCTAGTGTGGGGGTTCTCTAAGAATATGAATGCGAAAACGTCTATTTTTTTTTGGTGTAAGTTTCATTAATCATCATCATTGTTTGCTCCGTTTTCAAACCTAAACTGCATACGACTTTGAGTGCTTAGTCGCATGGACAGAGAGAGGCCTATGTCCAGCCGTGGACCGACATTGGATATTGATGATGGTCATGCACTTCATAAATTTTTATCAAAAGTAAGATTCCATAATTACAAGAACTTGCAAAGCAGGTGAGTTATTTTAAATTGTGCCAAAAATATAAGTAATACGATGACCTTATTCTAAAAATAGAAAAGCACATTCAAAATAACTAAAACCTGTTCGACAGGATACAAAATTTTAGCTATAAATAAAATTTTAGGTAATTTGGCTAATTAATATAGTATTTCAAATATTTTATAAAAGCAGTTAGAACGTGTACTAGAATAGAAATTCATTTAAATCTCTAGTTCGTAATTAATTTGAATTTGATTGTTATGTTTATATACATTTGTCTGTCTATCTATCTATACAGGGTGTTAAAAAGGACGGCTTAGCAAATACTGAAACGGCTTGCTCACCCAAATATATTGAGCAACTTTCCCAAAGCTTTCACTTACACCCTGTATCAGTAAGTAATTATATAAAATATACAGAAAAAATCAAAGATTGCGCGTTATTCAATAACCGCGATCCCCAAACTGGCCGCTAGCGTAGGAATTATATTAATATTTCCTTTAGAAAAAAGTCCAGCTGTAACCTAAAATGACATTTCTAAATTATAAATTACGTATTATAGTCACTAAATTCTAATAACAATATTATTCTAAAAACATAAGCACTTTAGTAGCCGACTGTACGAATATTGTGAGACACGTCGTTAGTGGTTCCCGCCGACGTTAATGCGTAACTTATGTTTTAGCACTACCTACGGCTCGAATATCCTGTACTTTGTTTGAGCAATTTTTGTACATAATATGATTATTACTAGATAGGTATTATAAATAAAAAGATTTTTTGTTTCGAATAAAAGGCCTTTACGTTATTGTAGATATTGTTTTAAGTTAGTGTTTTTAAGTTAGTAAGTGAAAAATACATTTACTTAGTCGCTGTGTATAAAAAAAAACTTTATAATATTTAGAAAAGAAATCTTAGACGTGAATAACCAATATGAGAGTAGTTCTTTGAGCACCCTCAAAACGTGGTCACAAGGTCTTAATTCCTAAACTATCGACCATACAGTGTTGGAACTAAATATAGATGATTCCTCATATAATTATGCGTACGATTTTAACATAAAACATATAAAATCATGTATAATATTTTGAAAAATAATATTTCAACATCGAAAACGGGATCAAAATAGTCGTTCTTCGCAGGTCACACTTGGTTCGCGCTCAAGGTAATCCTTGATAAGTTTTGCATTTAATACGTAATCGTATAATTTATTACATGGAATGAATAGTTTTTTAACTAGGCACATATTTATAAAAGAATATTCATTCTATCTCTTTGTTTCGAAAAATTATATTATATAACATCTCTGTCACACGATTTCGCTGGTTTCGTGAGCGCTCAATGAAACTACACCTACCTTCCAAGAACGCAAACTTGTCGCTGCAAATGTTAGCTTGCAGACACTTGGTAGTGACCCAGCATCAGTGGAGGACACCAGTGTACTCATCGCTTCAAAACTAAATAAATACGAGGTAAGTTATTCTTCGAATATTTTCAAGTTGGGCTGGTCATGTAACTTTCATGCGCATATGTAGAAAGATATATTATGTTATTATCAAAAAATTCTTTTTAAGAAAAAGAAGATAGATCGAGCGAGTTTATTGTCATGTACTTCATTTGTAAACTTACTTATTACTTTTATCATAATTCTCAAAAATGTGTTATTTTTGTAACTTTCGTGGCCCAATTTTCGTGGACATTTGACCATGAAAGTTACCTGATGCACCACGAAAGTTACAAATGTCCATTAAATACTCCTTATTTCTTGTGATGCAGTAATTGCATTTGCCCCTAATTATACCGAAAGCTAGAAATAAAATATTCTAGCACGTTTGATGTGTTTTTTTCTATGTAATATGTAATTCTGTTTAAAGGCTCTCTCGTAGCTAATTTCATAATTTAGTCAGCACAAAAGTCAGTTTTTTAATATTATTGAATGAGTAAAAACTTTCAAAGTCAACTTCAATAAGATTTACTGTAAAATTTTGTTTTCAGATTACTTTCGAACGGAAACTATGCCATCACAGAGTTCAGAGGAGCGGCGGGAGAAGAAACATGCAATATCTCTGTTATTTATTCATTGATTTACATTTAGTAAAAACTGTATACATTGTTTTTAGGGCTTTTTTAATTTACATCTATTTATATTAAGATTGCATTATAAAAAAAAATCGCCACGAAGGTTACGCGGAGAATGTTTTCTGAAGAACTACTCATGATATTTCTCTATAGATTCTTTATAATAATTACACAATAATTAGATCTGTGAAGAATTTGTCCTAGATAATCAGTTGATCAATTATTTCGCATTCTCCATTACATCGAGCAATCAACAACAAAGTGTCGCGATATCATAATAAAAGCAAAAACCTCATTTAGGTGTTAATAACACAATACCTTGTCTAATAGCCAATAATGATGTGAAATGAAAGAATAGCTGATGATAATCACGTAGTAACCGATATACGTGACAAGTTTACAGAAGCCAGCACATGCGGTTGGACATTTGCACTACGAAATTTACCATTATCGCTACGGAATACGGGCGCTCTCAAGGTAATCATGCCGTATTGGCCGTATATGCTGGCTACCGTATATTCGGAAATTACTTATTTCGCTATAAGCTTGCAAGTAAAATGACAGAAACAAAAATAAATTAATTAGATGAGGAGATAAAAAATAGATGTATCTAGCTAAAATTAGTTTTGTGTGGACCTCAGTCACATGACTATATTGTAAGAGAAGTTTTTTTATTCGATTTAAACACCTAAATAGTAAAAGTCTATAGTAAATTAATTAGGTAATTCTGCGCATCTGCGACCGCTTCATAAACGATTTTAAATATAAAGCATGCTAGTTTATGCATAGAACCAAAACATTCACAAAACAAAAAGTATTCTTTAAATAAGAGTCAATGCGATATCAGATTGAAAATCATCTGTAAAAAAGAACAGTCGTAGGAAAGAAAAGAAGAATTACAACTTTATACAATACTAGCGACCCGCCCCGGCTCCGCATGGGAAAATGGTTATTGTGGGTTATCCTTAAGTATATTATGCATGTATTATAATAAACCTTCCTCTTGAATCACTCTATGTATTAAAAAAAACCGCATCAAAATCCGTTGCGTAGTTTTAAAGATTTAAGCATACATAGGGACATAGGGACATAGGGAAAGAGAAAGCGACTTTGTTTTATACTATGTAGTGATAACTTATATTACTACTCACCTGAGGCATATATCCTATCCTTGGTCCCGGCACCCCGCTGCCAGGACTACCTGGTCTTCCACCGAGGACCCAGATCTCCCCGGAGTTTAGCCTCCGTCGACCAACGATGCAGGACAGGAGCGTGGTCTTACCGCACCCTGACGCGCCAAGAAGACCATATCTGGAGAAGAGTAATAAAGGTTACCTTTTATAACTATTAAGATTTAAAACGGGATATTTATCGTCCCGTGATCATGGTACATGCATCGAAATATCGGGCACTCATACAAAAAAAATACCAAGGTAAATATCCCGTTTTAAATCTTAATAGTCATGAAAACAACCGTGAAAATTTTAAAAAGTATAAGGTTACCTTTGGTTCAGCAGATTAAAAATTTACTGTTTTAGGATTTCGATAGTAGTACCAATACTAATTGAAAAATAGGGCTTGTTTGTTACAAATTATTATTATATTCTGTATACATATATATAATTCAATTTAATGTATATACCTACTATTCTATTCATATTCTACATTCTATACAATTTATTATATTATATTCTAAGTGCGACTCAAACACAGCAATGTGGTTCTAATTAGTAGCCAACATGTTAGTGAAAATATTGATAGTTAAAATCATACTTCATATTCGTCTCAAAATACTTTCATTTCCACATCCCCACACCGCCTGCCCAGTGTAGGGATTATGTCAATAAATAGAACTTTTCATCAGTTTTCAGCACCAATTTTCATGTGTGGCAAAGGCCTTACTACTATTGATGAATGAATGCGTTATGTTGATATTGTAATGGGTTTCGGATTATAAATGAAACCGGTTATTGTGGAAATTCATAAAAGGACCTTTGTCACATTGTCGTATAGTGGAAAAATAATGGGAGTAATATCGACTAAAATGATGATTCAATATAAATCCAAAGTGCAAAGTCATTCGAAGAGTAGGTATATTTTAGTGGAAAAATCTCAAATATAATTTTATTCCGAGTAACTGTCACGGAAACGATGACGTTTATTGACACCTCATGCTTAACGAGAATATCACTCACAGTGACGTCACTCCTTTTGACGTCAACAGAAAAAAAGACTCAATCTCAGAAAACTACACTGGCACAAAGCAAGATAAGCAGTGCCATAAAGAAAAAAAAACTCAAGAAGATCTTCAATTCGGATTACTATAATATAATTTATTCTTTGCGAATATAATTATCCACAGAGGCTGTTCTTTATCACTACATAGTATAAAATAAAGTCGCTTTCTCCGTCCCTATGTCCCTATGTCCCTATGTCCCTCCCTTTGTACGCTTAAATCTTTAAAACTACGCAACGGATTTTGATGTGGTTTTTTTTAATAGATAGAGTGATTCAAGAGGAAGGTTTATATGTATAATACATGCATAATATACTGAAGGATAACCCACAATAACCATTTTCCCGTGCGGAGCCGGGGCGGGTCGCTAGTCAAATATATAATAAAGAACAGCCTCTGTGGACGAGTGGTAAAAACGCTCGCCTCACGACACAGAGGTTCCGGGTTCGAATCCCGGTGGGGCCCTCGTCTAATAAATGCCAATTTGTGAGACTTCCTCTAGTTTAGTTAGGACATCACAGGAACAATCGCCTGATTGTCCGAAAAGAAAGACGATTCCGTGCTTCGGAAGGCACGTAAAGCTGTTTGTCCCGGCTAATGTGTACTTTAATAGTTACGTAAGTCATGTCAGAAGCATCAAAGTCAGAAGCTATAGGCGGCTCAATAATTCTGACACCATGGGTTCTGACCATAGATATCAGAACTCTGTGGTTCTGACTTAGGTCAACCTCAAATCCACACGATAAGCAAGCAATAGCCGGGTTCAAAAATAAAACAACATCTGAATGAAATTATAAAAAATATTTTTTAAACCTAAAAGAATTATTTGTTCTGAGTCGAAGCCTTCACCTTATAATCCTCAAATTGACGTCATAACTCACGAGAAATCATAAAAAATACTACACAATACCAAAAAAACACGCATATTATAGTACAATTTAAACTTCCAAAATCACTTATTTAATAACAACAACTAACAGGTTTCGTTAAATACGAAACCATAGATATTATTAACTTTGTGACCTTGAAACTAAATTTATATAACCCCAAGCTCATATACCTATTAACTTACTTGTATTCCTCATGGTACAATCACAACACAACTAAAAAAATAAATAATTTAATAATTTAATAAATTGTATGTTCTTCCAATTATATCTATTTTGAGTAGGTATTTTACTTTTCCTATCACAGTTAAACTTTTGTACTCGACACAGACTAAAAAAGGAGAGTTATGTTTTTCAAATCTGAGTACTTATTTATATTTCTTGGTCAAGCTCTTTAAAGCCTAATTTGCTCAATGGATTTTGATGAAGTAAATAAAAACACTTTATTGCACACTAGCTTTCCGCAGCGACTCCGCCCGTGTTAATAGTATTTCCCGTAGGAATGAGGCATTTTCCCGCGGTAAAAGGTAGCCTATGTTACTCAGGGATCATTTAGAATCTCAAGAGTAAAATAAGTTTTGAAATCAGTTCAGTAGTTTCGGATCATATTCGATACAAACTAACAAACAAACAAAAAATGGCGAACTTTGTTCTGAATATCTACATTATTGTTTATAACAAAAATGTAATTTAAATAAAAAAAAAATCCCTCAATCCTACTCACATTAAAGATGGTTTATCGTAATATTAGACATGCCTGTTATTTTACATCTGAAAGGTATTAAATAAAACATCACAGAAATATAATTATTTATGTACCTAACTGTACAGTACAACAATTAGTAACTCTATTGTGTGTCTCCTCGTCAGTTTTTTTGTCCTAAATGTTTGATTCGTGCCTTCAAATTATCCAAATACTGACCATATCTTTAGTTTTTACTATATCCAATCATAGACAGACATGTGAGTTTTTTGTTGGCTATACTGTTTAGTTCCATTGTTTTAGAGTTCAAATTACTTAAACGCTACGTTTTGGTACGTTTTTGGATTAGTTGCTACATTATAGTCAATTTAGAGTTGTTTGTTTTATTTTTAATTTAGGAAAAATAATACAGTGAAAATGTTAAGAACAAAATTATTATTATACTCGTACATAAAGTGTTTTGATATTAGCTTTTTTTAAGTCTGACGTCCTAACTGCTTTTGAAACATTATAAATATATCTATATAGATATACCCATACGGCAAATGTTGATCAGACGGGTTGTAGGATCAGTTAATTGTTGATCAGTTAGCAATTGTTGATCAAAATAGTTTTTGTTGATCTAATGTATGTTTCGGCATACAAATGTGGCTCCAATTTGATCAACAATTGCTGACCCTCTAGCGACACAAATAAGAACTATTCATTGCATTATTTATACAAATCCGCTCCATCCATTGTTGATCTGATTCAAATGGACCAATCAGAGGTCACCTTTTGACATGATTGGTTGGTTTTGTTATGCGCTGTTGCCACTTCGCTTCACAATCTATACGCTATGATGAAAGCAAGAGAGTGTTAAGATAGGGCGGGCATGTAGAGTAGGAGCTTGGTTCTCCATAAGATTCGATAACTTTTTTATTACAACCTTTATATTTTTTATTTCACCTGTCCCATTGTATGTAATCAAATCTTGCAAGTTAGACTTCCTGGTTTTCGATTGAGTAAAATTATGACGACATTAAGCTGATCTAATTATGGAGCTGGAAGGTGCCCATGGAAAGTCCGTAATAAAATGACACAATCCCATCTAGCTTGGGCTCAATTGATTAGTCTTGACGAGTACTTTGGTCCTTAATAATATCCAGGGTCTGATGATGGAGCTGGAGGGTGGCTATAGGAAATCCGTAATAAAACGACACAATCCCATCGCATTTGGGCTCGTTTGATTCGTCTTGACGAATAATTTCGTCCTAGATAATCATCATCTAAGCCGAACGACGTCCTCTGCTGGACAAAGGCCTCCCCCAAGGATCTCCACAATGATCGGTCCTGCGCTGCCCGCATCCAGCGGCTTCTCGCGACCCTCACCAGATCGTCGGTCTACCTCGTAGGGGACTGCCCACACTACGTCTTCCGGCGCGCGGCCGCCATTCAAGAACCTTTCTGCCCCAACGGCCGTCGGTTCTATGCGCAATGTGCCCAGCGCATTGCCACTTAAGTTTGGCGATTCTTCGGGCTTTATTGGTGACTCTGGTTCGCCTGCTTATCTCATCATTCCTGATTCGATCACGCAAGGAAACTCCAAGCATAGCCCTCTCCATCGCTCTTTGGATGGTTTTGAGCATTCTTATGAGGCCTATCATAATTGAACGTCTCAGATCCGTAAGTCATCACTGGCGACACTGCGGTATTTGGGACGAAAAGATATTGCGCAGCTCCCCGAACGCTGCCCATCCAAGTTGGATTCGACGATTGACCTCCTTCTCGAAGTTAAATCTAACTAGCTGGACTGTTTGTCCCAGGTAGACGTAATGGTCTACAACTTCGAGAGCAGAGTCCCCAACATTTATTGGAGTGGGTACTACATGGCTTTTGTCTTCTCCATGTTCATCTTCAGACCCACTTGTTGGGAAACTCTATTGAGGTCATCGAGCATTGTGCCGAGGTCCTCCAAGGTCTCAGCCATGACTACGATATCGAAGGTGAGAGATGTACTCGCCATTGATATTGATACCATGTCCTTTCCAGTCCAGAAGCTTAAAGACATCCTCCAGTGCAGCGGTGAACAGTTTTGGAGAAATAACGTCTTGTCTTACAAACCTGAACCACCTGAACCTGGAGTCGGACTGACATAGAATGGCATTATCGTACAAACACTTCAGCACCTCGATATACCGGTAGTCAATTTAGCACCTCTGAAGAGACTGCAGCACTGCCTAAGTCTCAATCGAATCGAAGGCTTTCTCATACGAACACTAAGCATAGTGGCTTGTTATACTCTTCGGTCTTCTGTATAACCTGCCGTGGCGAGTGGATGTGGTGTATGGTACTATAAATCCTTTTTGGAAACCAGCTTGTTCGGGAGGCTGGAAGTCGTTGAACCTGCGCGCGAGACGATTCGTGACGACTCTCGAAAATAATTTATAGATATGGCTGTGGTATGGCTGTGGTATGGCTGTGGCTGTGTGGCTCAGAATCGAGATGGGTCTGTAGTTCTCTAAAAGTGTTTTTTCACCCTTTTTGAAGAAGAGAACTACCACGCTTTGAAGCCACGCCTGCGGCGTTGTTCCTTAAAGGATGACGGAATTGAACAGTTTCTGAATGGCTTTCAAGACTGGTGTACCACCTGCCTTCAGAAGCTCAGCAGTTATTCCGTCATCACCCGGCGCCTTATTGTTCTTTAACTCTTTGAGAGCCATCCTAATCTCGTACAGGCTGACGTCCGAGATGTCTTCGGTGTAGTGTCTGGTTAGCCTAGCTCTTGGGTCAGTTGCAGCTAGGCTGACAGGTGTCCGTGTTGTCGTATACAGCTGTCCATAGAACCCCTCGATTTCCTCCAGTAGCTCAGGCTTAGATGACACGCGAAGTCTTTAGCTTCATCATTGGCTTTGCCCCATAGACAGATATCTTGCGAACACTTTAGAGCCTTTGTTACGCTCAATAGCCTCCTTACCCCCTGGCCACAGCTTCGCGCGGCGACGGCGGCGGCGGCGGCGGCGGCGACCTGCGGCGCGAAACTTGCCAGAACATTAGTATTGTAACATTTTACTTTATTTTTGAGCACTTTGCATTACACGACTCAAAACATTACTTTTACGTATTCTTAATCTTATTTGTGCTACATTACAGTGTTGAAATCGTTTTCTAAGTAAAATAAGATAAACGTTACGTTTTGCATAAAAATTGAACTTTTTTGCAATAGTTGGGTAATTTCATGCCTTTAAATTGTTTAAATCAAATTCTTAATTTCGGTGGAACAATTTCCAACAGGATATTAGAAATGAAAAAAAAAGTTCTCTAATGTTAATTTTGACTATGGGTTACTGGCAACATTCCGCTAGTCGCAGGTCGCGCCGCGCGTCGCGTGAAGCTGTGGCCAGGCCCTTTATACGATCCGTATTAACTTGGCGAATGTCACGAGTCAGAGACTTTGAGATCTGTCTTTTGAGTCGCCGTCGGTAGCAGGAAGCATCATCTGCGGACTGCAAAACCATTTTCCGTTTTTCTGCCATGAGCCTGGGCGTGGAATCCGAAATCTTTTTGGTTCCATTTGAGCGGCGGGTCTTAAAGAACTTGGACCCCGCTGTCTTAGACAATATCCATATGCAACCCCATCAGATTTAGTAAAATAAGTTCGTTCCATTTGTTATGAATGTAAATTCTATTTGATTAGATGGATGAACAACAAGTGGAACAAGTTGGTCTGAATATGAACATGAAGAAGGCAAAAGTCATGTCGAACGCCCATGTAATACCCACTCCAATAAAAGTTGGGGACTCCGCTCTCGAAGTTGTAGACCATTACGTCTACCTGGGACAAACAGTCCAGCTAGGTAGATCTAACTTCGAGAAGGAGGTCAATCGTCGAATCCAACTTGGATGGGCAGCGTTCGCGAAGCTGCGCAATATTATTTCGTCTAAAATACCGCAGTGTCTTAAGTCTAGTCTTTGACAAATGTGTGTTGCCAGTGATGACTTACGGATTTGAGACGTGGTCGCTAACGATGGGCCTCATAAGAAGGCTTAAAGTCATACAAAGAGCGATGGAGAGGGCTATGCTTGGAGTTTCCTTGCGTGATCGAATCAGGAATGATGAGATCCGCAGGCGAACCAAAGTCACCGACATAGCCCGAAGAATCGCTAAACTTAAGTGGCAATGGGCTGGGCACATTGCGCGTAGAACCGACGGCCGTTGGGGCAAAAAGGTTCTTGAATGGCGTCCGCGCGCCGAAAGACGTAGTGTGGGCAGGCCCTCACGAGGTGGACCGACGACCTGGTGAAGGTCGCGGGAAGCCGCTGGATGCGGGCAGCGCAGGACCAATCAATGTGGAGATCCTTAGGGGATGCCTTTGTCCAGCAGTGGACGTCTTTCGGCTGAGATGATGATGATGATGATGATGATGATGATGATGAGATGGATGAATGGTATGAAGGTCTATAAACATGTCATATTAATAATGTTGCGCCTCTGGGTACCAGGGCGAACCCTGTTGTACTGAAGCCCTCTTCCCCCTACAATGGACTTCGGGGGGAAACTACGCCGTAGTAAATCCCGAATCATAAATACTAAAAAGTCAAAAGTATAGAAATATTTTTTTATTATTTTTTTTATTACTTGTTCATAAAAGGACCTAAAAGGTTAAAACAATTCTGATAGGAAATACGAGTATACTATTTTATATCTAGATACATTATAACCAAATTTATTTTTTAATAGAAGCGTGTTATATAGGTATTTTGACGGCAAGAGAAATAATAAAGGTGTAACGTGCTTTTATTTTTATTAACCTTTTACAAACATCAAGATTTATCCAAGATAAAACTAACAAAGAAACATAAACAATAACAAAAAAAACTTCTTAATACTTTAATTTTAAGTATTATTTTCTTCAATTAAATTAAGTATCAGGTTTTTTAATCAAGTAGGTATTTTGAGTCTAAAAAAAGAATAATATACCTTGTACTAACTTAAGAAAGTAACTTAGCGATTTCTGCAGAAACATGTTGAGGATACTTAGGCTCTCCTAGACGTTGGGACTTATAGTTTGCGATGTTGCCGCTCCGCAGCATCGGTGTAATTTTCGCGGCATTTGTTGATCTCCCAACGTTTATATTGATCAACAAAGTCGCACAAAGTGTAAAATAAATGGCGGTTACAAAATCAACAATTGCCGTGTGAGTTGGTGACGAGCTAGAGTGATTGCGGCATAGTTAGGCGCTGGGTCGCAATGAGGGGAATTCTTATATTCGAAGTTTGGCACGATATTATCAAAATTATCTAAGCTACAAGCCTCTAAAGGTGGATCAACATTTAATGCATATTTCAGCCTGATCAACTTTTGCCGTAAAGCGGACAATATATATATATATGTATATACAGGGTGTCTCAGAACGATCCGACTATTTCGAGAGTGAACGAAACGCAAATTAAGCGAATTGGCTGTATGTAGTGAGTGTCCTGTGCCTGATCCGTTCTTAAATTTTTAATTGCCGCCATGATTTACGGCACATACCACTAACAATTCACTAGCAGCATTACACGAAATCTTCCCTGAAAAGGTCATTTCACGGAGGGGTGACATTGAGTGGCCGCCTCGAAGCCCCGATCTGACCCCACCAGATTTTTTTTATGGGGTTATCTTAATAGCGTTGTCTACGAGGACAATCCACGAAATTTGGCACATTTAAAAAGAAATATCGAAAAAAAGATAAGCTTGATTTCTCGACAACTTCTAAGAAAAATCTTCCGTAATGTTCGTGAAAGATTCGAGGAATGCCGACAACTAAACGGACGCCATTTGAACAATGTCATTTTTAAAAAGGTAAAATTTCATTATTTTTCTGTTTGATGGTATTAATAAATATTAGTTACAAAAAGTTTTTATTTTAACTATATAGCATTGTAATAGTTGGATCGTTCTGAGACACCCTGTATTTACTTTGACTTTATCTTACCGCTTACAGTGTGAGAGCTTTTGACTTCTTACAGTTCTAACTTACAGAAATAAAAAAGGTTCCCAAACAATCACAAATCCTGTTACTAAGGCAACACAAGAGAATAAGGTGCCCGAATATGAAAAAAAGTGTGTGTGTGTGCGAAGAAACCGTCTAAAGCGTTATTTAAAACAAAAAACTTTTTTGTTTACTATCCTACATCGTTATTTTTATTATTCCCGCGTTTTTCTATGGAGTTAAGATTATACCCGGAATAAAAAGAAGCCCATGTCAATGTCTTTTGATCCCTCGCTCCATCATTTTACAGAAAATGACATGTCAACTTGTCATACTTTTCCGAAGTAACAAAGGACCAAAAAGGACAAAGAAACGTAGCTCATCAATGATCTGACTTACATAATAATTAGGATACTATTGTATTTCAGTAAAAAAAACTTTTTTCGGAAATGATAAAGAAAATGACTTTTCATTAGAGCAAGGAAAAGCGCGCATCGCTCTTTATTGAGGATTTTTCCATATAAACTGTCTTATTAAAATGACTATTTTGTATAGGAGTTTCGACTTTTTTCCGTTTTCGAGAAAAGTATTTTTTTTGATAGTTGCTAAAATCCATAGTTCTTTTTTCTTTTGTCTCTGACGGGAACAGGCTAAGGCATTAAGCCATACAGCCGTCGTCTTCAGTCAGAACACGACCTGTCAGTATTTGCTAAGCTGCTGTCACTTACACCATAGTTAAAGACAACGAATAAACAAGTTTTTGGAAATAGTATATTTTTTGTTTACTCGATAATATTTTGCTTCGCATTAATTAATCGCTTGGTGAACACTGATGTTAATAGATCATGACTCGAATTACTTATAATTAAAACAAACAACATTCTATGTTCACTTCTTGACGTATAATCAATACTAGACTAACGGGGTTTTGGGGAATCCCATAGGATCTTGAAAAACCAGATTGTTATAAAGAAAACTACGTGGCAAAATGGTCTTGGAAATATTTTATGGTAATGACAAAGAGGCGTTTTTATAAATTAAACCTTATTCCTTTGTTATAGAATACTAGCTTTAATACGGCATTTTCCCACAGTAAAAGGTACGAGTAACCTATGGTACTCAGGGTGTATGTAGCTTTCTAATGGTGAAAGATGATAATATCAAAGCCAATGTTCTATAATTTAACTTAGTAGGATTATAACTGATTACTTATCCATTAAAGATGCTTAAAACATATTAATAAGTTTTGATCCTGAATTTAATTTAGGTGCTCTCTTTCAAATTATTGGCTTAGGTATAATCTGTTGTCTAATGAATGGTTAATGCTTTAGTTATTGTACAAAAAATATAGTTTACCTAATAAAACAATGCAATTTTTTTATGCATAATCCGACCCAACTCATCTAGTTATTAGTTATCTAGTTAGTTATTTTACTATAATTATTTTTCCGCTAAGAACTGTTTCCGATTGACGCTGGCTGGACGTTGTAATAGCAGATAATGACGGCCCTGTAGCCTAGTTGGTAAAACGTCTGCCTTCAAAACACAGGGTAGATTTATTAAAGTATTTATGACTACAATCTCATACTTGAGGATGCCGAAGACCGGACAAAGTGGAGGAGATTGAGTAGGAAAATAGACCCTGGCACTAGGTCGGAAAAACGTTTGCCCGAAGAACAAGAATCATTCGTCACAATTTTATGACAAACTAGTTATCCGTCTCGCTGCTCTGCCCGCGTCTACAATTTTTCCCGTATGGGAATGGGGATGTTTTCCGCAGTAAAAGATAGTCTATGTTACCCCTAGGTCTATTCACTACCACTCCCCGCTTGTACTTGCTCGCACCCAACTAAACTCGCTCTTAGCCGTGTCACCTCACGTTGACCTATTTTCGGACTCGATAGCCAGTCTGAACATTATATGTTTGAGATATGCTGAAACTTTATAAAATGTTCCGCTTTTATTATTATATGTATATAATTAAGTTTACAGTGCTTTAGAAATATAAATTACTGTCATACTGTAAATTTTGTTTATAAATAAATAAATAAATTCTTTATTTATTCTAAGTTTCATTAAATCGATTTAGTAGTTTCGGAGCCTATTCTATGAATTTCTATGCAAACAAACTAACAAACAAATCTTTCCTTTTTATTATAATCATGTCATACTAATATACTAATAATATAATACAGAGGAAAGATTTCTATTTTGGTGTGTGTGTGTTTGTAATGAATAAACTCAAAAACTACTGTGCCGATTTCAAAAATTCTTTCACCATTAGAAAGGTGAGTAACATAGGCTACCTTTTACCGCGAGAAAATTTCTCATTCCCACGGGAAAAACTGTTAACGCGGGCGGAGCCGCGGCGGAAATCTAGTATAAGATAAGATTACAAAATGTACTCACATGGCACCTTTAGGAACTGTCATGTTCAACCCGTCAAGGATAATATTAGGGTTGTTCGCCGGCCCATATCTCTTGTGCGCTCGTCTGACACACACGGCCTGCTGCTTTCTAGAAGACACCGTACTCTTCTGCGAGCGGAACTGGCGGTTCCTTCTAGCCTGAAGTTCTGTCTCTATGATGCTGACGCTGGTAGACTCTGGAGGACGGACATCCTCCATGGATATCGTCGCGCCTTCGTTGTCGTAAGCTGGCATTTTTCTGTGGACGAGAAATGGGAGGGTTATTTTGATTGCTGGTGTGTATTTAGATTACATACAAGTTGGTCAGGAAAATAATAAACAAATGTTTTTGTTTTGTGGATTGCCATTTAATGGAATCAAATCATTTATTGCATGTCACAAAGAGTGAAAAGGTTATCAGATTATACATAAATTAGACAATAATACAAAACTAGCTTTCTGCCCCGCGGATTCGCTCGCGTTATCAGTGTTTCCCATGGAAATTTTCCCACTTTAAAAGATAGCCTACGCACGTTCGAGATTACGCAAAGTTTTATTTTGTACCAAGTTTCAGTATAATCGGTTCAGTATTTACGGAGCCTATTCTTTTTATAATATACCAATATTATAAAAAGAATAGGCTCACGATACTATTACGACACGACGATATTATTTTAATCTAAACCAATAGATTAAAATAATATCCTGAAAGGGCAAGGAATATAGCAACAGAGCGCATTATTCATAAATTAAGATTTATCATATTATAGAATGTAATTATTTAAATATTTAATAGAACATTAGATATTTAACCAGATAATATTGAAAATTATGCAATGTTGAGTATTATGATTCAAAAACGTTTTTATTTGAGTTTTTAAGTAGTTGTTGTAAAATTGTCTGAGCCATCCACTACGCAATCATATTTTTTTCTCGAATAATAGTATAAGATAACTGTAAGTACTGTAAACTAAATATAATAATAAATATATAATATGTACTGTAATAAAGTACTTATATTTTTTGATAGTATCATTTATACAGCTCGTTCAAAATGTATTGTAGTATAAATATATAGCTAGTTTATATTAATTGATGATAATTAATATTGGACTTTGATATCACGAACATAACCGCTCTATAGATCGCCAAATTAATTATTAATCCTGATACCGCTTTGTGCATGTTCGTTTCAACCATATTATATTAATAACGTTTTACCTTTATCAATATGAGTACGGTTTGTCAGTTCAACGAAGTAACAAATCGCAGACTATTGACAGTTCACAAATGATCATATTATCTAGAATAGTATGGAAAATAAATGCATTATTGCTTATGTAACTGAATAACAGTAAATGAAAAAAATTAATAGCCCCCGACACTAAACCTACTTGATCCTTTCAACAACTAGAAAAGAGCTTCAAATGGCTGAAGATATTTTCTTGGATCATAGCTAAGAACACTCTCAATTGTGACACTTTCCAAACAAAAAAAAACTAGATCAAAATCGGTGCATCCGTTTATGAGCTACGATGCCACAGACAAACAGACAGACAGACACGTCAAACTTATAACACCCTTCTTTTTCGTCGGGGGTTAAAAATAAATAAATAACAGCATAAAAATGAAGCAGGGAAGACTGGCATCGATAGTATTTTCAACAAAACCGCAAAAACAAAAAATAACAGCACACTTTTCTTCGCCGTAAATTTAATACTTTACAAAACATCTTAAAAATATATATCGAAGCATTTTCCGCCTTCATTAAAGCCAAGCCGACCAAAGATTCGAAAAGGCTTACCTTTGAAAGGAAAATTAAAAGAGCAAAGAGCTGTCTAGTGAAGCATCGTAAAAAGCAAATGAAAAGACCTATTATGCCTCGCTGTGTCGGCTAAAATTACTTACTGCACTTTATTTTACAATATTATCGGCCTTCGCTTGGAAAAACTCGAAAAAGAAACATCAAAAAGTAAAAGAGATTCGCTATAGTTTATTTTCATAGACATGACACTGCTGAGAAATGGTAGCGCCTTTATTAAAAGCATACGTGCAACTTTTTTATTATTCTTGGTTGTACTTTTAGGCTTTTTTATTAGTCTTTACATAAAATAAACCCAAGCTATTTATTAGATATTGTCAAGAAACATGCCTACTTACAAAGTTTATGTTTTCAAATTAAAAATAATAATTATAAATTGACGTCCACTTTTGGGCAATGCCCATACAACAATAACAATTTGAGATTTCAAATTAACATTTGTATTATTAAATCTGTCTTTAGACAAAATGTGTAAAGTTTTTTTTCAGTTAAACATAAGATTTATATTTGAAAAAAGAAATAATTATGTAAGTAGTAAGTATATCATTTAGACGGTCTGTCAAAAGCCTTTTAAAACAAATTTATAGAGTGTTATCAAGATCTAAATAACGGGCGAGGTCATCGACCTCCTCAAACCAATAGAGATGGGCGGTGCGGTTACGACAACAGTATTTTTCAAATTATTTGAAACATAACACTATAGTAGCAAATTATAACCGATTCAAGTCGATAAAAAATATATCTACAGTATTAACGTTTGACTTTAAATATATAATCAAAACATGGAGAATATGGAGTATTACACAAGCTCTACTTTCAACATAAGAAATTTTCTATCAATGTGTCAAAAATCTAAATATTTTTGGCATAAATTAAAACACTATCCACTATACAATTATTTTCCGTTACCATACATATCAAAATACCCAACGGACGTCTATAATAGGAACAAAATAATTTTATAGTTTTTATTGTATGTAGTTATTACTTGAAGTTACCTACCGCCATCATCAGACAACTTAGATGTAATTTTGTTGGAGTCATTAGGCTTTTTTTGTAATTACTGGTACTTTACTTGTTTACGTCATTAGACAGACACAAAAACCTCTATACAAAAAAATAACAAATACATATTGTTGCTTCAAAATGGATGTACAAGATAATAAAAACAGATGCTTTTTATTAATGGAAAATCTAGTACGTAACTAGAAAGACGTGGTTTGGTACCAATATTCTGCCGTCATAAGAAAAAAAGACGCATCTTCATTTTTTTTCGAAATTGATTTACATATATATAAATATTCGGAATCAGCATAAAAAGACGCATCTACCAGAATTTTCATTATTTTACGGAATGAAACACAGCCCTATATAATCATAGTGAAATAAGACGGATCTGCAATATGACATTATAACCACTAAATAGAAAAGTCGCTTCTGATAAAAACTAAGTTAAAAAGACGCATTTAAGTAGAAGCGTCTTATTTATTTATAAATATTGTACTTGCTCATAAGAAGAAAAGACACTTCTGCGCAGATGCGACTTTTCATCGTAGTATAACCACTACCAACTCCGACGCATGTGGCAGTCGCGTCTATTCTACTTAGTATTGGTTAGTGGCCGGGGCTGGAAGGGGGAGCGATTTGTCAGTTGAAGGGGATACCCGATAGGTTTACCTACATCCGTTAGATATTCGAAAAAGAAATTCTAATGAATTTTCATGGATCAAGGATGTCGGCTCACTATTGGAAGTACTCGGCGTAGGTTCTTTAGAGCAGATGTAGTGGAAGATTTATTTTCATTGTCTGGCAAAAACAGCTGATTATGTGAAGATCTTGAGGTGTTCTTTCAAAGCAGAAAAATTGGTGGTTGGCTTCACGACAGTATTTTTGAGCATCGGTTAAGCCACTCAGACTGTAACAACAAAAAAATACAAATAATTCTAATTCGTATATTATTACCAACCGACCGAGCCGATTCTACATCTATTTTTACTTAAAAACATCTGCTATATTGAAATACATAAAAATAAGAAATGCGGCCAGCGATGAAGTCAACACAAACGTATTTCCCAGTTTTCTTCCTGGTTATTAAGAGAAAATCATTTTAACATGATATCAAACTAATGGTAGATGTTATATAATCTGTAACGTAATTATATTATATTCAATCAACATGGAAATGCAAACCTAGTCTGCCTTTTGCATGCCTTTAGAGATATTTTTTAGCCAAGAATTTTTCAAGTTCTTAGAAAAAATTGTGGAGATACTAAGTTGAAAAGTCGCGTCTAGCCAGATGCGACTTTTCATTGTACTAGGTATTACGATTTTTTAAATATTTTTTTTACTAGGAAGAAAAGGAAAATGTCTAATATTCACAATAAAAAAAAAATTATTTATACGTTTTATTTACAACGTGAAAGATATAGTTTACACACGCATTATTGAATTTCGAAATTTAGTTTTTTTTTTATTATCTTACAAGCAGCGAATTTTTATATTTAGGCAACACAAAACATTTTTTTTCTCTGATTGAAGCTCAGTGTAGATGCGTCTTTCTTTCTTATGACGGCAGTATTCCCAACCTGGACGATATTTTTATTCAAAATTTGTAAACATGTGCCATAATTTTAAAAAGCGTAGCTTGTAAGTTTATTTTTGAATGCTTTTAATTAATTTGCTTACTCTTGATCATAATCAAATTGCCGTCGCCCGCTTAGAAAAAATATTTTGTGATAGTAATTTTGATTTGCTGTAATTTTCATTGGTGTCCTCATAAATTTTACTGTTTATATAGTTATTAAAGATTGTTGTTGTTGTTATTATTATATTTATAGCATTACGTTATTTTAACACCTAGTCCCGCAAAACTGCTTCAACAGTTCGACTCCAGGTAAGAGTCTTTAATTAAACCAACAAATGTAATACTATAGATACTTAATTTCAGACAACAGTGCACAAGTTTTTATTTATGGAAGAGTATCTATTAAGTATTTTTTAAGAACAGTCCTAAACTTAGACTTACTTTTCTCGTCGTATATTCTCTGGTAAACTATCACTACATAGTATAAAACAAAGTCGCTTTTTCTGTCCCTATGTCCCTATATCCCTCCCTATGTATGCTTAAATCTTTAAAACTACGCAACGGATTATAATGCGGTTTTTTTTAATAGATAGAGTGATTCAAGAGGAAGGTTTATATGTATAATACATGCATAATATACTTAAGGATAACCCACAATAACCATTTTCCCGTGCGGAGCCGGGGCGGGTCGCTAGTTTAAAATAAACGGCAACCATTTTTTTATGTTCTATCTCCAAAATAATTAGTAACTCTAGGCACCTCATTACCAGCAAACACCGAGCTAGTTACATCTCATTTTGTTTAAGCTGTAGATCATGCTCCTGACAGCCATGATTAACCAACACTAAATATTTATGTATTTACTAGCTGTCTGCCCGCGGCTACGCCCAGACAGACAAACAGACAGAGAAACAAAAAAAAATGTCTGGATATATTCTATTTCACTTCTTACATCCTCCTGACTCAGATTTTTTTTTTAATATACAGACATTTGATTTCTACAGTTTTATAAATATAAATATAGTAAATTTTTACAAATTTTGAATTGCATTTGTATTGTATTGTTGTTTTGGGAAGGGATATAAGCAAAGTATTGTCGTATCAAGTCAAATTTTAATAGAAGACGCAGAATAAAATGTAATTGTGTAGACTCCACCGAAAAGAGCACTGATGTTGTATGTTAGAATAATTGCATTTAATTTTTGAGCTTGTTAATTTCTATTATAATTTGTTATTCGATTTTAATTTAATTTTTATTTTACAAAAGTAGTAGTAGAGGGTTCAGGCCTGAATTAAATTATTTTAAATGTAATTATATAATTTTGTTTGTAACCTTTTTCTGGGTTTGTCCTCAACGGGAACCATCTCCAATATGGGGTAAATTCTTAGCCTCGGCAGCTCCTCCATCGATTCATCCAAAGTCACTATTGTTGGCTGTTGTGGAAACGTGATTGTTGGTTAAATCATCTTTAAGATGTATAAATACTTCAATATTACGAGTATACACAATTTATTTTATACTCAATGAACATATTTTTACATTATCACATTCCCTTTTTTTGTTGGTGGCCAAGTGGCCTAGCCCCTCGGTGGGGACGTGTATGAGCTGTTAATGAGCATATTTTAGGTATAGAAACCATGGTTTCTATACCTGATTTCTATACTGACTGAGCCATGGCTCACTCCTATCCTGCCTGCCCTACGTCCTATCCTGCCTGCCCTACGTCCTATGCCCAGTAGGATCTAATGGACGCCTTACACAATGCAGTTCTTCTTCTTTTCGAGTCGACAGCAGTCGACAGCAAACTCAGACAGTCTCGACCCAAAAAACAACCACTCGAATAGCGTCGTCAGTAGCCTTCAATGCAGTTAAAATGGCTTAGTTCCGCAAATAATTAAGGTTAGTCATCAAAAATGTATAAATAGATCGTATAGGATTCCAATGATTTCAATTATATTGTAATTATATTGTAATGAAAATGTCCTGTTATTGTTTGCATAAATTATTATTATTATTATTAGAATTTTAAATTAGTTAAAAATAACTATACCTATTAACAAAAATATCCTTGAAAGCTCTTTTACACAATATTAAGGGATCCATTTATTCGGGCATTTTTTGAAATCACTCCCGGGAAGAGTAAACAAGGGAGCGTTTTTTATTACGACCTATGTTGTTAAATTGTGGTCGAAAGATACTGACCGCGTACACAAAATATGCACATTGAGTATAGAAACTATGATTTTTTTTTACTTTTATCACTTCCAGTACTGAACTTACCATTTTCGTGAACACTAATAGAATTTTTGTTTAAATCGGTTACAATTTTAATTTCACCAAAGAAAATCTCAACACGGTAGTCTTTTTCTAAGTCAAAAGTATTACTAAGCGTAAAAATAGGTCTCCAATCGATACAAAATTAATAGATAGATAATGATATTTTAATGACGCATGTACCTAAAATTTAGGCCTTTTAAAACTTCTATACAATAATTTGAATCCGTAAATATGTGGAATTCCTAGAACGAAACTAGTATTTTACTCTCAAACCTCAGCTGTACCCTCGAGCTGAAAATTTAGTCAATGAATTAAGATTTGTGAAAGTTTTAAGAACAAATAGAAGGTTACATATTTGGCATAAACTGTAAATATTGAAAAATGTACGTATTTCAATAATGCTAATATGAAATTAGAGAAAAATACACGCAAAAAAGGGACTTTTTTTATATAATACTAAAGTGAATGTTTTATTTAGGTTGTTTAAGATATATCAATTACTATAGGTACTTAAAATATGAAGTGATTATTTTTTTCAAGAGAAACATGTTTCGTTCACGTGACCGCACAAAAAGCGACATTCTCTAATCTAATAGCCCGACCCCGCCGCAATAAACAACAGAAGTGTTCATTGTACTCATTAGATTTTTGTTTATCTTTATAGGCGGGTGTCAAGTGGCACTAGATGGCTCATAAAACTCGAATTATAATTAGATAAAGCAAACTGACAGCTGACAGTGCTGTTTTTTTTTAAAATGTTGCACGTTTAAGCGCTTGAAGGGTTGCGACGTGAATCATTGAACTGGTTTATTGAATCATTTCCAACGACATGACTACTTGTTTTAGCATAAGTCTTTTGACGTTTTTAAACTCATACAAATAATCAGTTGAAATAGAATAAAAGTTGAAACAGAAATTAATAAAATTCTTAATTTTTCTTTTTGGATTAGGTACATACGAAAATTTAGAGTTTAAAGCCTGACCATTAAAAGAAAATCTTGCTCTGAGGACGCCACGTGTATATTTTTATATTTATGACAACAATTTACAAAATAAAATGCCTTGTCGTACTGTTCTAACTCAGGGTACATCATAATATTTTACGTTGCGTTAAATGGCAACACTCCAAACGTCAGTTTGCTTTATCTAACTATAATTCGCGGTTTAGTGACTTTGGTTCTTGAATAACACTATTAAAGTGTTGATATACTATGTGTTGTTACTCCCTCCGTTAGAGGCTTCATGAAGGAAGCATCCAAACGCTACTTTGATGAAGGCCCTTCCCATCCCAATCCCTATGTTGTTAAGTGTACGGGCTATTTCCCGCACCCTACTACGCGGTTCCGCCGCCGCCACCGTCCCAAACATATCCTTTCCGAACCTGACGACGAAATCACTGATGCAGTTAAAGCAGCCAAAGAATTTAGATTACACCTAACCTGGTAGCGAATACCCTTCAGTTAAAAATACCCTTCAGGTAACAATGCCCGTACCGTGGCGACGTGGCCATAATCAAAATCAAAATTAATAATCAGAGACGGAGCCCCTCAGGCGCCGTCTCCTTCACGATGCTTTTCCGTATCAACGCGCTAGGCCGAGGTCCAGAACAAGAGTAGGTAAACAGAAACTTGTCGGAGTACGCGCCAAAGCACTGAAATCGGGGTGATTTTCCCCGTTTAGTCGAGAAAGGACTAATTTATCCAGCTACATTTGCCATATTGAATTTGTTAAATATTAATATTATTTTTTGCCGTTAACAACACTTAAATTGGTATATCTTAAGCATCCTTAGGCAGGAGTAACTCCATTAAGTGTTTGTATAAAAAACTCTTCAAGTTCCATCGACCGTACTACATACGTCACAGGTCATTGTTATGATCGTGACCTCCGAGGTCTTTCACCTTTTAAAACATTGTGCTTTACCCACGTGCTAAGATGCTTTATTAGAAAGACAATTATTAGTAGTCGGATACTAAAATAAATACTAATAAAATCGGATACTAAAATATCGGATACTAAAATAAATACTAATAAAATCGGATACTAATAAATAAAAATAAATAAAAAAAATAAACTAAAAAAAAATAAAAAAATAATAATAAAAAAAATACTAATAAAAGTGTTTTTTTAGTTCAATTGAAATTCCGCAACATGACGTTCCTTTTAGCTTTAGTTCTTTTTCTGGCCACGTTCACGTCAAACTTTTAAATTAGTTTTATACAATACAATATACTTTATTGCACACTACAAAAAAACAGTACAGTTTTCGCAAAAAGTACAAAAAGTGTACATGTAGGCGGCCATATTGCTGAGTAGCAATTTCTACCAGGCAACCTTATTATTATAGTAGGGTTTATAATAGGGTTCTTGACCTTACCTTGACTCATTTTGCTACTTATCGACTCCTCAAGGCTTCGAAATAACTATTTAGTAACAACAAAGGTCGTGTGAAGTTTGCATTGTATAAATTAAAACGCGAATAAGCAACTAGGTAACTAAGTAAACTAATGAATAGGCATGCGCATGCAACTCTGCAATAAAACTTGGGATTCTTAGGTGTGTGCAGGTTTCCTCACGATGTTTTCCTTCACCGTAAGAGCGTCGAATAAACGTACATATGAATTCGAAAATTGACAACATATTGGTACGTGCCGAGGCTTAAGAGAACTTTAGACGCTTCACCAAGTCACAGATAATATAATACTAGTTAAACTAGTACCAGGTCCTTGCCGACAGAACAAAAGAACGAAGATGACGTATGAATGACCAATGAATTCCAAAATTGAATTTTAAAATTTAGACGAGAAAGAAATGGAAAATGGGTTTGCAATGTACCTCGTTACAAGGTTATGTGCGAAGTCAACCAACCGGCACTGTGCTAGCGTGGTCGACTAAGACCTATTCACCCTGATCAGAATAGACTCAAGCCCCTCGGTGGGGACTTTAATGAGCTGCTAACGAAGGAAAGGATTTACCAGACTTTAACAAACTTAAAGGGCTTACCATACTTGTAGAAAAAAAAACAACAGACTTGTCAAACATTAAAAAAAATCTACCACTAATTTATTGTCAAATATGTTTTACGTCGTATTTAAATAAGTAGGGAACCAAGGTATTACTGGCCACTCACTATTGTTAATTATTTTTTCTGTTTTGTTACCTTTGTATTAGGTACATTTGGCAATAAATTATATTTCTTTCTTTCTTTCTTTCTTTCTTTCAGTAACTGGCCACTTTGTAGTTTAATGCACCGAAATAAGATTATAACGTTATTATCTTAAAATAAAAGAATATAATAGGTAATAAATAAGTTTAGATCGTTCAAATCATATTTCGGAACATGGTGAGCTTAATTCGTCGTACGTTTTCGACACAAGAATAGGTCAAAAATACTACAAAGTGCCAAGCCATGTGATAATACCTTGGTTTACCATAATTAAAATGAGTTCCGATTTTTGAATTCAGATATTTTGAATTTATTTTACCATTATCTATCGGTATCTATCCAAATAAATAAAAAACTTAAGTTGCAAATATTATATTTTAACAAAAATTCTTATTTTGAAAAATATCGATCTTTACTTGTTTACCTACTTTGTGAAATTGTAGTATAATGAGATGAAAAGCAAGAAAAAAAAAACAGTTTTTCACACTGTTGCCACATAAACAGTACTGAGAATTGTTTTGACTAACAAGGTAACCTATGGTTTGAATAAACTTCGTACTAAAAACCGTGTTATTAAATTTTATCAAGCAGTTGACGTGAATAAACACAGGCATACAATAATAAAACAATAAAATGTGACGTGACATATAAAAAGGCGGGAAAAATAACAAGATATGTTTGCGTGATTGATCAAATCCGTATACCTATACTCGTAAAAAAAATTTACCTCTATGATTGAATCTTTAAGTATTTCCCGTGTTAGATGTTTTTACTGGTATATGAGTGGCAATAAACTGACTCACCTTCAAAACGTATACAATCAATAACTTTACTGGCATAGGTCCGGTTATTTAGGTTAGTTTATATTCATTCTGTCCAAGATTCTGCCATATTGTTTTCGTGTACACTATGGTTGTCTGGGAAAGATCGGTAAACAGCTATACGACCGCATTTGTATGTTTGTTATACCCATGGTCCAAGAAATCAAGGTCTAACAATTAGACCACGTGACTGACACAAGCCTACGTTATTTTGCGCTGTTCATCCTTATCTATACACGCATTCGACAAGGATGAACAAGCAAAATGACGTAGGCTTGTGTCAGTCACGTGGTCTAATTGTAAGGCCTTGTTTTCTTGGACCATGGTTATACCTATATACCGAGACGGATTAAAATAATACTTAGGTTACTAAACTTCTAAGCCGATAATCACATACATAAAGTCACGCCTCTCTCTCACAAGGGTAGGCAGAGACTTCCTTCCACTTGCTAGGTATACAGACTTATTTCTTCCACTTCCTTAATAATATTAATAAATTATCTCATCATGCATGCTTGTCGGTTTAGAGTACTCCTGACCTAACCCATTGTCAGAACGTCCTCGATTTTATCCTGAAACGTTCGTTTTGGTCTTCCCCTTGCAACACTTTCGTCCACTCTCGTCTTATAAATTTATTAAGTCAATCTATCTTCACTCATTCTCTCTACGTGACCAAATAAACTTGGCAACCCTTTCTCATATCTTGTTACAACGTCTTCTTTCGCTTCACATTTTTCCTTACCACACTAATGAACACAGCAAGGAATCACACAAAAACATACATGTTTTGTGGACACTAGGGAAAATACATATGACAAAATTATGACAGTCAACATTTTTTCAGGTGGCAATCTCTACCAAGCGAACTTTAAGTATAGAAAATACAAAAAGCGAATAGCGAGTGAACGAGTTCATGGCGCGTCATAGTACAAATTACTTACACACAAACAATTTCATAAAATTACAATTACTACTTGGCGTCGCGTAACATTTATCATTACGAATGAGAACTAATGTACTTGACCAAAAATTATATGTCTTTTTACATGCTAATGTTTTCATTATCACATTATTTCAGACGAGGTCAGAAGATAAAGGTCGAATTATCTTTTCTGTACCTACCATTTGTGCAGTGAACTTTCGCTCTTTTTTGTGATGTTAATGTGGATTATGAAGACACCAACTTCCGGTCACTTTTTGTCACAAACCGCCCCTTTGCGGGTCCTAAATCCCTCAGCCAGGGGAGGCCAACCTTTTTATATTATTTTTAACCGACTTCAAAAAGGAGGAGGTTATTACGATTGATCACGGGTGTTTGCACGTTAATTTCAAATAGGTTTGAAAGATAGGATTATTTCAGATAGGCTTATAAGCTTGAAAGCTCAAACAAACACAAGAAAGAGATTTTTGGTATTTGTGTGTGTCGGAAAGTTGACGTTTCAGGCTTTACAAGAGTTAAAATTACAATTATTTCTATATATAAGCGTTAACTTGAATTTCGGCGGGGGGAAAGCTAAAGCATTCGAAAAAGTTTGATCGCGAACTTTGCAAAGCCTCGAAGCGCAGTCTAGCTCTTTGCTAAGAGAAAATTTGTCTCTGAATTAGAATTAGGTCTACTGAATATCTCCCGTTCCTAAAACCAGTCAGCTGTTCAAATTTGACCAACGACGCCATTTTGTAGGGTGTTAAATTGTTTGTCTCTACATTTATTTCTTCGATATAATCTGAGTCCAAAATATCTTATTGTCTACGTCGAACCAACTCTAACTAAATTATGGTGAGGAAGCCCTTATGACACAGTGCTTGTTAGCTCGAATTTAATTAAATACAAATTTTGAATTAAGCTGGACAGGCTTCGCCACGGTGTAAGAACTATTCCGTTATATATTATATTCCGTTTGGCGAGATAAAGAGGGACGTATGCAGAGCTGACTGCCAACCTCCAGTAGGTACTGGAGAGGAACTAGAAGAAGAAGAACTCGTATAATTACTGTATGTTCCCAAAGGTTGGTCACACCTGTAACCTGCCTCTAAACCGTATCACAACAACTAATAACCCCGTCAACTCCGAGCAACTGCGTGGTTGGACGGCTCGGATTAGGATCAGCTGGCTTAGCAAGAGAAATATTGTTCTACCCTCCACAAAGTAAGTACCAACTTAAACTAAAAGTTTAACATAACTTTCTATAACTTGGCTAAGTCTAAGTCTTGAAACTAAGTACTATTTTTCCATGAGCGTTTTCAAGCGATTTTATGTATTGAGAACAAATTATATTGTTCAAATTAATAAAGGTTTTGTATTTAGTATTTTTACAATTTAACATTGAAATTTAATTGATTGACGGCCCCGTAGCCTAGTTGGTAGTACGTCTGCCTACTGAGCACAGGGTCGCGGGTTCGAATCCCGCCCAGGGCAAACATTTGTGTGATGAGCACTTGTGTTTGCCTTGTGTCTGGATGTTGTATATTTATATAATGTATGTATATCAGCTGTCTGGCACCCATAGTACAGGCTCTGCCTAGTTTGGGCTCAGGTGGCCGTGTGTGAGATGTCCCACGTATTATTATTATATTATTGCTTAGCTGGTTTCTCTCTTTGGTTAGGGTAACAGGTTTGACTACTGTAAGTACAGGGTAATTTTGCCTTTTGTAAAGGGCACGTTTGTTTAGTTGTGGTTGTGTGATGCATGGATTTTATACTAGTTAGAAGTTTTCAAAATACAGGGTTGTAAGCAAAAGCGGAGCTTAGAAAGTACTATTCGAAGTTGCTCGGAAAACTAAAATTATTCGACATTTTCTTACAAAATAGACATTGGAATCGAAAAGTTTGTATTTTTTTTTCGTTTCTGGAAAAGGTTTCTTTTGTTTTCAGTTTATGCTAAATCGTCACGTCGCGTCGTAGATATTTTCTAAACTGCAATGCAACCACGTATTGTATTATGTTCTAATTAAAACAATGAATTTTGAATGCCAAACCCAACTCGTATGATTTAATTATTGTATAACGTTATGTGTACATGGTTATATAACAATTTCATGCTCTGTATAGCGCGTTTCAACATGAATGATGGCGGTATGAATTAATTTAACACTAACGTAGTAGGGCGAGACGGACTAAGAGCAATATGTATGGAAGTGTATCGGAGCCAAAGTAAGTGGGTAATCTTCTTAATTTACTTTTTGGGAACTTTATTAAATAACAAGAAGACAGATATTTTATTTTAACAACATTCAGATTGTAAAACTTTAAAAATACGTTAAATGATACAATAATACACTTTAATCTGCCAATTAAGTCCAATTACAGTTGCACACAACACAACATCTACCAACATGAAAAAACTAATTTAAACCCTTACGATTACAGTTCGCGATGAAAAAAAAATTACAGTAAAAAAATAACAAGGCTTACCACGGGATACATCCAACTCCTGACTTTTACGAAAATCTGCTCAGTCGTTTTGAAGAAGTGACATAAGTACCAAACATCTAATTCCTTCAAATTATAAAAAATGTAAGGCGAAATAGCTTCCGTTTAAAATGTTTGACATAAAATTATATCTTGATATCAAAATCTTGCTAAAATAATTAATAAAATATAATAACATTGAGACACTGTAAATCACTTGGCCTTATCTATTGAATTAATATGCAAATTTACTATGAATATTCGGCGCTACGCTATTTAACTTTAAGCACATTAATCGTCTGAAAAGCGGTTTGATAAAATTACTTAGTTGCTCATAAAATATATATTAATACACTATCAATATACGGTTTCTAAGTAAAGCTGTCAAATCGGCCTTATCGCATGTAGGTACCGATCTCTACCAGGCAAACTTAAAATTGTAACTCGCAAAAATTGTTAATAAAAATATAAAATCTTCTCAGAAAAACCACCAAATGACATCTTACTAATAAGAATCGAGCAAGATTGTAAGAAATCCATAAAGCCAAGTAAATTAGGTATTTCCATTACCTTGGTTTAGTTTAGTGGTTTAGTTAACTAGTGACTAATATAGCGACCAGTCGCCCTTAACATCGCTTTGCTAATCCACCGGAAATGGCTTATTTGGAGTTCACTACCATTAGTTCAGACTAAAACTATTTAGTTAAGTTAGAAAAATAAACAATATTTAAGCGACAGTCTGTAATGGCTATTAATTTTTAATGGTTTCGGCAAAGTGATAAATAACACTACCTATACTATTTTTTCAATCCTTGGTCTTTTCCGTTCCTATGGGAATCGAAAAGGATGGGAGATGAATTAATTAAATTGTGAATGAATGATATTAAATAAGAACGCGGCTGTCAAATTAGCAGAGATCAGAATAAAGGGGCGATATTAACAAATCCATGGTCTAAGAAAACAAGGTCTAACACTCCGACCACGTGACTGACACAAGCCTACGTCATTTCTACGTCACTTTGCCTGTTCATCATTGTCGAATGCATGTAATAGACAAGGATGAACAGCGCAAAATAACGTAGGCTTGTGTCAGTCACGTGGTCGGAGTGTTAGACCTTGTTTTCTTAGACCATGATCAAAACTATGAACGTTCCCTTGGACTTCGTTTGGTTTTTCGGTAATACCGGGAATCGTTTTTACTACACTTTATACTTTTTATCTTAACATTGTACTTAACATCAGAGAAAGGAAAATTAAAAGAAAATATCGGAGTATAGTTCTAATAGGTTAGAAAAAGGCATGCCTTTTTCGAAAGACGTCGCCTGCGAGTTTCGTCCAAGATCGACAAACTGTAGTAAGTAATTCAGAATACTATATCAATCACCGCGCCAACCTCCAATTAGTGTAAATTGATACACAGATCACAGCATCCTAAGCCATGCATAATATCGGCTGCGTACACTGTGCAGTGGACAATGCATAGCATAGTTAATTAAAATATTATTGGCACTAATATATGACGCCAATTTCAAGTAATATTAATTGACTAGCTTTGTGCCCCGCAGCTCCGCCCACGCTTACAATTTTTCCCGTGGGAATGAGGGATTTTCCAGCGGTAAAAGGTAGCCCATGTGTTATTCTTATGCATATGTCGCAGGCTTTTGTACGATTCCGCCGTTTACATAAAGCGTCGGCAATTTATAAACGCTCGCTGTAATGTAAAATGCCGAAGGCAAAATGTATAGGGTTGGCACAAAAATCAACTTTGAAAAATGTAATTCTCCGGCGGTCGCCGACCGCTGCCGCGGTACGCTCGCTCCGCTCGCTCGGCTCCCTCCGCTCTGTTATTGACATCAGTCTAACCTAACCTAACCAATCGATTTAATTCTGTGTAGAGATTTGTTTTTTTTTTATAATATTAGTAGGATATTAATTATTAGACTAGGGTAGAATAACGCCAAAACCACTTAACCGGTTTTGATTAAACATAGGACATAAACTAACTTTTACCGCGGGAAAATACCTCATTTCCATGGGGAAAACTATAAACGCGGGCAGAGACGCAGGGCGTTAAGCTAGTAAAATATTTTTATTATTGAAGAACTTATAAGTTGACAAAGTTACTATGCATGAAGAAAGAAAAAAATTTACGCGCTCATAACATAAATGTCTCTATTCTTTTTTAACGTACATACCGTATTTATAAAGATGTGTGATAGAGTTAAAAGACAAACCCTGTCTCCCCCTTCCACCTACCCTCCCACCCCTCTGAGCGACCGCATTGGCACAAAAAATTGTTTTCCTTCATATTACAATGGTATAGAAGCAAATTTTAATTATTTTAAAAATGAGAAATTTTGCTTATATAGCGCCTATTTGCTTAATTTCTCATAGATTGAATTAGCTTACTGACGTGAAGGATAGTTATTTATGTGAATTAGCTTAAAGTTTGGTTATTTGCCATACTTTTGCTTTTGCTAGACCACCTATTCATAATCAGTTTGTTCACTTCCTGCAAAATTGACTTTATTGAGATAGATATTATTTATTTTTACCTGTAGTTATTAGAAGATACTATACCATGTGAGTAAATCTCTGGCTCTGCACATATTTATTTTAATCCTATTAGCAATACAAGCGTATATGTAAGCGTAATACATAGACATAATTACATTACTTTCTTTTTTTTATTTCATTTCAATTTTTTTTTTTTTTTATTTCTTTGTAAGGCGATTCGAAGTTCGTTTCAACGATTCTCGTGAAGCTTGATAACTCGAACTCTAGGACACAGCGTAGGTTAATTGAAAAAAATATCCTTGTTTGATGTCTGTTTGTATTTGTTTTAATTCTAAGATTTTCTTTAAATGCTTAAACGGCACTAAAGACAAACACCGTTATACAATAGAAGTAGAAATGCTAATATCAGTGAGTCAGCTTAATGAGTGTTAGTTCGTGTTTCCTATAAATGCAGTCGCCATTATCATAACTACATTCGAAGGCCGGCAAGCATTGTTTAATAACCGATGGTCATTGGTCATTTTATATTGACATTTCCGCTCGTTTCCGATTCTTAGAGCTGTGTCACGGAGCTATGCTGCGAGGATGTGATAAATAAGCTGTGACACTACGTGACCGATTCCACCAATGCTAAGCTAGTAGGAAAGCTGCGGCATAGCACGCATAGGGTTGTAAATAGAAAAAAAACTAAATGTTTTTTTTCAAATTCATGAAAAAAAACATGAAAAAAAACCTGGCACCATTGTTTTTTTTCTAAATATGGTTTTTTTTCAAACCAATAAATAATACGACAATAGCGGGTTTTCATGGTTTATTTATGTAAGTAACTTAAAACTAGGTACATTGTATGTATGTTGTAACTAAATTATTCAAAAAAACCTATGAAGTTTAAACTTATTCACTGGAACTATCAGCATCACTGCTAATACTAGTTCGGTCATCGTCAGAATTTTCTGGTTCTTCTTCTGTATCGTCTTCTAAGCCTATTATATTGTCCATAACTGTTATTTTACAGATTTCGTATTTTTTTTATTTACAGATTCAGTATTTTTCTTTTAAAGATTTCGGACATTTTTTACACTTTTGTATGTGCTTCGACATTCTTGAACCGTTCTTTGCTAAATGTTTTGAGCAGAATGTACATTCTACCTTTGCAATTTTGGAAGTCGAAATAACGTCATTAAATAGCTTTGCCACGGCTACAGTCTTTCGACCAGACCCTACTCTTTTCGGCATAATTATATCTTGTTTTAATATGAACTTTATCGCTTATCTCAATATTAAAGGAACACAAAAAATGAATTGTTCATTCACGAGCTAGTCTTCGCTTCGACTAAGTAAACACAATGACGTTTTTGATTTGAGAAGTATAACTTACAAAATAAACTAGACTGTGTTTCAATAGCAATAACGTACATTTTAATTCGATAAACATTCAGTATAAAAATATTTATTGGGGAATCCCCGATGCTGCGAGGAGAGGCGGTGGTGTTGCCAACAGTAAATGGCGATAACTACCATTACAGATTTCATTAATGTTATTTTTATAATTACTTAGCAAATTTTGAGATTCCGTACTTATGAAAAAAAACGTATTCCAGAAAAAAAACTGTTTTTTTTCACGGTTTTTTTTTAGGTTTTTTTTCAAGACAGAAAAAAAACCGTTTTTTTGCAACCCTAAGCACGCATCCATAGCACACATGTATAGTATAGCACTCATCGTTCTATATAAAAATAATTGCTTAGTTGAATCCGTTTCCATCAGTGCTGTGCTATGTGCGCCAATGAATATGATTGGTGGATATTAAACGCATCCATACCAACGTAGCATAGCTCATCTCTAGTGTAAAAGCGCACTTAAGCTTATAATATTAATTAGTCATAGTTTTGTACTAGGAATTAGGATTAAGTTTGGTTAAGGCGCATCGACCCGCATCAGTTCTTTTCTTGTTTAAAGTTTCCATCTTAGTGGTTGCCTGGAAGAAATTGCTACCTAAGCAATAAGGCCGCCAATTGCATATTTTCTGTGTTATTTGTGTAAGTGTCTGTACTTGGGTTTCTGTGTGCAATAAAGAATATTTTCATTTCATTTCATTTTAAGCTTTTATTTATTCGACCATCTCATACAGGGTGTCAGTATTGCATTACTAATTATTGTACTAGTGTACATAGAAACATAATACACACATACACGCGCTGGAAGACGTAGCGTGGGCAGGCCCCCTACAAGGTGGACCGACGATCTGGTGAGGGTCGCGGGAAGCCGCTGGAAGCGGGCCAAGCAGGACCGATCATTGTGGAGATCTTTGGGGGAGGCCTTACGTGTACTGGCTAAAATGATGATGATGATATAAAAACAACACCGCGAACCACACAATAGTAATAAGAGATACCAACTTGCTCAGTCACTAGTTTTGGCTCATGGCCTTTCTCATGGCGTTTGTTTTATGTTTTTCTTCACTCTGCCCGCCACCCCTGTCAAGTCCGGTAAGCTTACTTTTTCGACTCAAGCATAGGTCAATAAAAAAAAAAAAAAATAAAAACCGAAAACGTAATAAAAACTTGCGTTCTCCATAAAAATTGTCCGATTCATTCTTAAGTTTTATTATTTCCTTGACATATTTTTATACATACTCGTATTGACGATCGTACTACGGATGTCCTTTTTTATACTATTGTAAAAACGTGTGCCAGTTAAATTTCACGGTGTATAATAATAGTTACTCTTTTTCATAATCTCCTATTTCATCTGCGCGGTCGGGTAAAAACCAACAGAGTCGTTAAGTGACCTTTCTTGTCGAAGAATTGCCTCTATTTCCATACTAGTAAAGTTTCCGCGAATTAAGTTGAATAGGGTTTTATCTTCGTTGAGGACAATCCCAGGAGTTGTAATTCACTTTACACCGAAACACTTAATATACAGTTCAAGGTTTTTATTGGTATTTAGTGACAAGTTAAGTTACGTGAGCCGCACTTTGTTTACATGAATCAACACGCGGTAGCGCTTATAGACTGTCTAGTGACGACTGACCCAAATTAGGTCAATATGAATAAATGCAAGAATGCAATATAATTATTGTACGAACGTTGTCTCGTACATGCTCCCGAGGGAAAATAGCAGCGCTCAAATAGCTTAACCTGTGTTACAAGTTTAACTTAAATAATTACATGTCAAATGGAAAGAAAAATTAAATTAATACAATTAAAGTTCTTAAAGTCTAAATTCATTTGCTCTTCGCGGTTTCGGCGGGGGAGTCGAGTTCATACTTTGTTTACTTATTTTTTCATATACCGGCATGTCCTGAAGCTCTATATCTTCATTGCCTACTCTTTCATTCGTTCTCGAAGGCTGTATCGTGTGGGATCTAGGTATATAACCAGACTCTTTGTTTTTCTTACATAGAGCAAGTCGTTTTCTAAATCTCCATATTATCACTGCGGTGATAATTCCTCCCACCAGCAAAGAGCTTATGGTGTAGTTACCAATGTCATGTACAGATAACTCTTCCAGTAATCGCTCACTCTTCTTTTGTACTGCGATTTGTTTCTCTAACATGTCATGTTCTCGAGATCTGTTCAGTTTTGGTAATAGGATTGCTGTGTTCTTGTATGTATCTAAGATTTCATTTGGCGAGTCAATTCTAGGTATTTCCAAAGTTACACCTGTTTTGATCTTGCTGCCAAAAACGTTGTAAGAATAGATTGTAGAATCTTTATGTTGTATTATGCAATCCTGACCTAGGATAAGTAGACCCGCCATTGTTATTATCGTCGTTGTAATTTGATTCTCACATACTATACGAGTCGGGCACTGCGAGTTACAGTTGTATAGCCATATGTTGGGTCTATGTAGCTTTATCCATTGGTCCATACATCTTTGTTCGGCCCAATTACATGTTATGTTTACATGATGGCTTAACATCTTAGCTTCGCACGATGCTGTTAGCCCGTGCAAACTTTTTATAGCGTTATAGGCGTGGCATATATAATTGTCCGCCATTGCTGTAGTGCAATGTTGAAGATCTCCATCTTCGATTTGTATATACGTATTCTTTACATAGTTCACGGCTATATACTTTGATGTTATTGCTATCACTTGGCACTGGTCGTGATTAACTTGTCTAGGTATAGGTATATTGTGATATAATGTATATTCATCGTCGCTTAGTAGCGGTATGTGTAATTCGAACAGTAGGTATTGTTCCGTTAGTCGAGCCTTTACGTAGAGCAGTTTGTATATATTTTGTATACAATCGACTTCATTGCAGTTTTTGATAGGCAGAGTTAATCGTCTTGACATGAGGCCCGCAATGTAGTTGAGTTTTTCTAACAGCTGCTCTGGAGTGAAAAGATTCATGTTTAGGTGCCCTTTGTATACATCTGTCAATGTGTCTAGTAACATTTCCTGACTTCTTCTTAGGGCTGATAGTAGTAAACTAGCTGTTAATGCTCCTGCGTTTACGTCATTCATAGTGGTAAGTATGCTAACTTTGTTTTGCAATAATTCTACGTCATCCTTAGTGCGTTGCATATAATGATGAATGGTGTCGAATTGCTTGTTTATAAATTGTTCGTTGCTTTTTATCAAGTTATTTTCTGCTTCTACTATCATTGTTTGATTTCTTATCAGCTCCAATAAATACTGTTCGTTGTTTTGAATTTTATTAATGTCTTGGACGTATTTTTTGCCGAACTCGCTATCTAGCACTCCAAATAAAGTTCGGGCGAGGTTTCCTATACCGTCGACGTAGCCGCGGCGTTTCCTTTGATGATGACGTGATTTCAAAAGTTTGTTGTATTCTTTTATTTGAACCATTTCGAATTCCAGTTGCCTTATTGTAGCGTGACATTGCTCATCTGGCATTGTGTTACAAATCTTCCCCAAATGGTTGATGAAATCTTCGATCTTGGTTGTACTTTGCCATAATGACGTCAGATTGAAGTATACCAATAGTTTCCACTCGTCGTGTATCAGTTGAATATTTCCAACGGGGTCAAAGTAGATCGGGTGATTTTCGGTCAGTGGGGTGATTTTGAAGTTCTGTGGGCTGGCAGGGATCGCTGAAACTGGGTAACAAGTTGCCAGTGCTACTAGAAGGACCATCAGCAAGCTGTTGACTTTCCTGTTTACTTTTGATATTGTTTTTCTGTCCGCGTTGCGGATCTCGCATTCTGATTGCGTAATGTGTGGATTTTCGTCCTTGTGACTAGGTTCCATAGGCAACGGTGCTAGTTTTATTATAGGCCTCTTTAATAACCCGCCTTGAGTCTTGAGAGTTACGACTCGTACTAATCCATCGCTGCCCGGGTGTGTTTCTACTACTCGACCCATTGCCCACTTGCCCGGAGGTAGATTTTCTTCTTTTATAAGTACTAGTTGTCCTTTCTTTATATTGTCTTTGGCTTGCTTCCATTTGTATCGATTCTGTACTGTATGTAGGTACTCTTGAGACCAACGATCCCAATGATGGCGGCGCATGAGTTCTATGAGTTTCCAATTATTTCTCAAGTCAATAGATTTCATTTCTTGAGGTTCCCTGAGTGGCAATGAGAGTGTGGGCCCTCCTGTTAGGAAATGCCCCGGCGTTAAGTAGTCAAGGTCGTCTACGTCTTCTGAAAGAGGACACAGCGGCCTGCTGTTCATACACGCTTCTATCTGCGTTAAAAGCGTAGAGAATTGTTCGTAGGTAAGCTTCTGTTGTCCAATCACTCGATGGAGATGACTTTTCATAGATCGTACAGCTGCTTCCCATAAGCCTCCTGCCGATGGCCAGGCGGGGGCGTTAAAATGCCACTCTATTTCCAGGTCGTTGACCTCCTTAAAGAATTCTTCAGATAGCATTGTTTTATATTGTAGAAACTCATTATGCAATACTCTTGTTGCTCCTACAAAGTTCGTGCCGTTGTCTGAATATATGTGCCTCGGGGTACCTTTCCTGGCGCACATTCTTTTCAAGGCGGCTATGAACGTCTCTGTTGTTAAATCCGACACAAGTTCGATATGCACTGCCTTTGTTGACATGCATATAAAAATGGCAACATATCCTTTACAAGTTTTGATTCCACGGCCTTTGTTTATCTTAACCTCTACGTGGCCCGTGAAATCCACGCCCGTGTGTGTGAACGGTCTCGACGGCGTGATTCTCTCTTTAGGTAAGTTACCCATGAGTTGCTCGTTTTTGTTGACTCGGAAGCGGTGGCATCTAATGCATTTTCGTAGCGTCTTTTTGACTGCCCGGTTACCACCGACAATCCAGTAATTATTTCTAGTTTGGGCGAGAGTTAATCTGGCCCCACCATGTAATGTCTTGCGGTGGGCCTTCTCAATGATTAACTGAGTCAATGTTCCGCTGTGTGGTAACAGAATAGGATGTTTCGCTTCCATAGGTAAGGCAGAAAGTCCTAGTCTACCTCCCACGCGCAGTACTCCATCAGCGTCTAGAAATGGGTTCAGTTTTAACGTTGAGCTTTTGTTAGGTAACTTCCCATTTTCCTGAAGAGACGTTATCTCTTTTTGAAAATGTTCATTCTGTATTGATTTTATAATAACACATTTTGCTTTATTTATTTCATACAATGTCAGTTCATTGCGCTCAGTTGACCTCGTTTTGTTTCGCAATGCATCGATGAAACGTAAAGTCCACGCCAATACTCTTGTAATGCGATCTATGTCGCTGTGTTTATCTATTAATGAATTGATAAATTCATTTATTTATTTATTTATTTAACAGTTTATTGTACACATAAACATACAAAGGACAATCACATGTAGAGAGACGACACAACAGGTCTGCTTATTTCTTAAGAAATATCTTACAGCAGACCCAGGGAAGTGAAAGAACATATAAACAAGTCGCGGATAAACGTGCACAAAACTAAAGTACTAAATAAATATTATACTTTATACAAACAATAAAAACTATTACAATACATAATACATACATAATACATACAAATATATACATACATTAATTAATATACCTACCTAATAAAATAAAAATACATACACATACCTACTATAATCATAATACACTACATAAATACAATAAAAGAATTACTTCGACAACGAAAGATAATGTTCCTTAACTCGTCTCTTAAAGACAGCGATAGAGGGACTATCACGGACAGTGTGAGGAAGAGAGTTCCACAACCTACAAGAGTGGACAGTGAAAGAGGAGGAATAAAATTTAGTCAGGTGAGACGGAAAGGACAAGAGGGAGCGGACGAGAGAACGACAGGGCTTGTCTGGGGGGTACATAAAACTAAAACGTTCTCGCAAATATGAAGGAGAGGATGGGTTATGGAGGACATTGAAAAGGGCCGATAACACATGAGTATTCCTGCGAAAGCGAATTGGGAGCCACTTGAGCTGTGAACGAAATTGAGATACATGGTCGTACTTCCGCAATCCGAAAATAAATCGTATTGCCAGATTCTGGAGACGCTCAAGTTTATTAAGAAGCTCCTCAGTGACGTCCAAATAGCAACAGTCGGCGTAGTATTCATTTTTCAATGGCGCGGGTTCCGTCATGTAGCAGTTTTTTACTAAACCTTCATTTGTTTTGTAAATTTCAGAGGTTAGTTCCGCTTGTTTATTTTGCTGCTTTAGCCAGTGTGGCCCTTCCCACCACAAGGAGAAACCCACTAGTTTGGCAGGTGACAGACCTCGCGTGGCGCAATCGGCGGGGTTTTCGCTACTCTTCACGTAACCCCATTTATCAGCAGGTATTATCATTAGTATTTGTTGCGTTCTATTCGTGATGTATTTTTCCCATCTAGACTGATTTCCTTGTAACCATGCCAGGACTACCTTAGAGTCCGTCCAGCAGGATATTTTGATGTCGTACTCAGCCAATGCTCTAATAACTTTCTCGGTTAGCTTTGATAGTAGAACAGCGCCGCATAGTTCGAGCCTTGGAATGGATGTCTTAGATTTCAACGGCGCTACTTTTGTTTTCGCCGTGAGTAGAGTGGTGACGTATGCGCCATCCGATGACGTAGTTCGTGTATAGATTACGCAAGAGTATGCAAGCTCACTAGCGTCGCAAAATGCTTGTAACTCGATGGTTTTCTTATTGTTTTGAATCCATCTTGGTAAGTTGATTTTGTTAATCTCATGGAGCTCAGATTTTATCTTCAGCCATTTCTCTGTTATGATGTCAGGCAAAGTATCATCCCAGTTTATATGTTGATATTCTTCGCTCCATAGCTTTTGAAATATTAGTTTTGCTTCTATGGTCATCGGAGCTAACCATCCGATCGGATCGTAAATACTACTGATTTCTGATAGTAGTTTCCGTTTCGTATATTTCTTTTCAGCAGTTTGGAGGTTCTCGCAATTGAAGTGAAACGTATCGCTTTCGTCGACCCACGCGAGCCCCAAAGTTTTACTGAATTCTTTACGATTGAAGTTAAAGTTGTTAGCAGTGCTTTTGTCTATCTTTTGTATTTTCTCTAGAACAGATGGCTCGTTGCTAGCCCACTTTCGCAGAATAAACCCTCCTCTTTTTAATAAGTCATATAGTTGTGTTTGCAGTAATCTTGTGGTTTCTACAGTATGATGTCCGGTAATGACGTCATCCATATAAAAATCATTCAGTAGGGCCTTTTGTGCTAATGGATGGGAGTGGCCTTCATCTGTAGCTAGCTGGAGTAGTGTTCGCATGGCTATATATGGGGCAGCCTTGGTGCCATATGTTAGAGTGCATAGTTGCATTTCTTGTAGATTATCTTTAGCACTTTCTCTCCAGATGATTTTCTGTAAGTTCTGTTGATCTTGATGAATAAGGATTTGACGGTACATTTTTTCAATGTCCGCCGTTAAGACATATTTGTAACTGCGCCATTTGATGATAAGTGACAAGATATCTTTTTGCAGGTTTGGTCCTTTTTTCATCAAGTCATTCAGGCTTTGGTTAGAGTCTGTTTTCATCGATGCGTTAAAAACAGCTCTCAGCTTTGTTGTTGTTGAACTTTCTCTCAATACGCCGTGATGCGGTAGGTAAACTTGAACATTATCCTGTGATGGCCTGGATGGTTTCATATGACCCAGATCTAGGTAGTCTTTAATAAAATCTTTGTATAATTTTGCGAAATGAGATTGCCTTGCCATTTTTTTCTCTAGTTGATAAAATTGCGCGACAGCTTTCGTTTTCGAGTCTCCTAGTTTCTGCTCATAGTTTTCTTCCATTGGCATCATTACCACATAGCGTCCGTTAGGCAATCTTTTAGTTGTTTCAAGATAGTATTTTTCGCAGTACTCGTCTTCGCTAGTCGGTTGGGATTCAGTGGGGATGTCTTCTGTTTCCCAGAACTGCGATAGGTTGTCTAGGTTTGTTATGGTAACAAAACAGTTCAGTTGCTTTGTAGCTCCACAAAGAATCCAGCCTAATTTGGTCTGTTGGGCTACGTGCGAATGCTTCTCTTGTCTTAATATCCCTTCTAGGATAACTTCGGAGTAAATATCCGCTCCTAGTAGGATGTCGACGGGCCCCGATATGTTGAATGTAGGGTCAGCCAATTTTATGTTATCGAGATATTTCCAGTTATCTGTATTTATAGTGGCATTAGGGAGGTTGTTGATTAATTTCCGCATTATCAACGCTTCTGTTAGAAATGTATATTCGGAATGGATTGACTTGCATTCCAGCTTAATCATCCCTTTGCTGGTGCCCATGATTGAGCCGACGCCTGAGACGGCAGCGTTTAGTTTGCTTCTCGGTAGATTTAAACGTTGAGCTGCTTTTTCAGTGATCAGTGTCACTTGAGACCCCTGATCGAGTAAAGCGCGAAGGATAATGTAATCTCCTTCTTTATTTTTCACCCTAAGCTGAAGGGTTGTAAGGAGTATCTCCTGATCATCACTGTTTATGTGGTTGGATGTTCTCTCTCCCGAACCTGACGTCGACGCCTCTGTTCTCGGTCTTTGACCTTGCATATTCTCATCATGTAATAGACTATGATGTTTATATTTACATTCCTGGCATCGAGAAGGCGAAATGCATTTATTTGCACCGTGGCTAAATAAACAGTTTTTGCATAATTTTAATTTGCTCACTGTCATGTTGCGCGTTGCGACATTCATGTTCAGAAATGCAGCGCACTGTCTAAGTGCGTGATTTTCTTTGCACAGTGGGCAGTTTCGGACTGCAGCATGAAATGTTTTTGTCCATTTTTCTGCCTTGTTAAAGTTAATTGACTTTGCCTCTGCGTAGTTTTTATTTTGATTGTATGATGAAGTTTGGGGTTTTTGACCGCTTTTCTTGTTTCGTGAAGTCTCCAATGACATGAATTTCAATTCTATGAACTCCATAAATTCTTCTAAGTCAGGCAAATCACGTGGGTTGTGCATGCTTTCTATATAATCACCGTAAGTGACGTCATCCAGTTTTGACGATAGCAAATGCACTAGCAGTGGGCCCCACACGGGGGCGTCTATGCCAATGTTGACTAGGGCATTTACACATTCCCGGGTGGTGTCGTGTAGCTTCTTCAGATTAGTCGAGCTTGGTTTATCAATCGATGGTTGGTTGAGAAGTAGATCTATGTAGGACGTGAAAAGTAATCTCTTATTATCGTAGCGGTGTGTTATGATCTCAAGGCAAGAATCATAGTTGTCTGCACTCACAGATAGGTGTTTAATTAATCTTTCAGCCTCGCCACGTATTTTTGATTTTAAAAATTTCATCTTTTCTGTCTTGTTCAGCGTAGGATTGTTATGTATCATCTCAAAAAATAGGTCTCGAAATGATATCCAATTGTTGTACGCTCCGTTAAACTCTGGAAGTTCTATTTTCGGCGTTGCCTTTTCATAATGAGAGGTCTCCCAGATTTTGCGACCGATCTTCTCTCTTAGGTTATCGTAAGTTTTTTCCCAGTGATTGAACTTGTCGTGGTACGGCTTGTTTTCTCCTAGCAACAAGTAACTCAGCTCCCAATGGTTTTTATCCACAACTTCCCACTTAGCTTTCAGTATCGATAGTTGATCTTGTAATTGCCACTTCTCCTCCATTTTTTCTATGTTAACTTTGGAGATAGCTCTCTCGAGGGCATTGAAATTGCACATCTGCTGACGTAATAACGTCGCCAAGCGCCTTCCGTCCTCGTCCTTAAGATGTTGCTCCTGTGCGTCGCCCGACGGTCCTTGTTTGGCCAATTTCTCGATACGCAGGTTAGTCATAGTTTGAATCATTTCACTATAGATTGACTCGGCTATTGAGTAGACGTTTTTCTTAAAGTATTCATGCTCCGATTTTCCAGGTAAAAATCCAATAAGACTTTTATTATTTGACTTGAATTCTTCCCACATCGAATTCAGAGCGCTTATACGATTTTCTAGGTATTCCTCAGTTTTCCTACTTGCGGAATCCTTTCCAAAGTTAATTTGCATCTTTTTAATGTTTTCATAGCTTGACTCTTGCCTAGAGATAAGCTCTTGGAACAAGAGTTCGTTTTCTTTATCCATTTTTGAACGTTGTTCGTTACCTTTTTTAGGTTGATAGTTAGTTAGATAGCAGTAGACGTTATCTCCGCTGCGCTGGTTACGTTAATTACAACTGAAGTTTTGCAAATCCGCGCGTCGTTGACGTTCGGCCCGCAATAGTCTTCTTTGTTGTAGTTGACAAGGAATCGATGATCCTAAATGTGGTTACCCTGCTGTATGCACCTTCTCAATGCCTGGTGAGACCCGCTTGTGGGAGGCCAGACACCGATTTGCCACAGTAGATAAAAAATAACCACAAAAATCACCGGTTCCCTTCTTTATTCGAAGGACCAAAATGAATAGGGTTTTATCTTCGTTGAGGACAATCCCAGGAGTTGTAATTCACTTTACACCGAAACACTTAATATACAGTTCAAGGTTTTTACTGGTATTTAGTGACAAGTTAAGTTACGTGAGCCGCACTTTGTTTACATGAATCAACACGCGGTAGCGCTTATAGACTGTCTAGTGACGACTGACCCAAATTAGGTCAATATGAATAAATGCAAGAATGCAATATAATTATTGTACGAACGTTGTCTCGTACATAAGTGAATTAATCTTAGCCTTAGAAGGAAAAGTAAAGGTCAAAATATTAATAGAATAAACTCTTTGTGCTTGCTTTTATTCCACAATATTTAGTAGGGAGAAAAAAGTATTTTCCAAAGTAACTTTATTTGATGTTATATTACCACTTCTGTAGTGCATCCTGCTTATTTGTATGATGATAATTCATAATGCTGCTACTTAAGCAACAAAACGTAAAATACGAGTAGTTTAGATTAAGATTGACAGTTAAATAATATTATAATAAGCAATAAATAATAAAACGTAGTGGATATAGAACCTGATATAGTATATTTCATTTATATATAGATATGATCAGTCAATGTCATTCTCTAACATGAAACACATACCTACTTATAATCATTCAGGTATTAACATCAAGACACAAGGCAACCACAAACAAATAACACAACATAAAAACTGCCATGAGCTTCGAACTTACGACCCTGTGCGTCAAAGGCAGGCGCACTTACCAACTAGACTACGGGGCTGTCAAAATTCCCTACAATAGGAACTAATAGCCTGTATCAAATTTCTACTCCCCCCCCCCCCCACACACATACACACACCCTCACAAACTTTAAGTTATAGTTCTGGGAAGTTGGTGAATTGGGAAATAGAATGGGTGGGTTTAGAGATGCGCAAAACGGTACCCGAAGGAGTGATGCAACATCACTCATCACTTTCATTCAAGTAATATTACTTTGTGATATTACAATCACTCGAAACATCACTTGAGAATACTTGAGATTTTGGCATTACATGCAACTGTAGGTGGTACATTACATAGTGATATGATAATCTGTGTACCACAACATCACATTCGACCGAGCGTATACTAGTATGTGTGTGTTTTATGTGTATTTTATTTCGTGTAGTGATTGTATATGTATGAAAATTTATTTCCGCCATCTATAGAAATGATAATTACGGAATATGTTCCCTTTTAGACTTTTAAAATGAACACCAAAATTGCATACAATACTTCTACGGCTCATAGAATTTTAAACAGAACCACTAAACGGAACTGTATTTAGCATTTTGATGCAAGTGATGTCAAGTGATGAGTGATGTTCGGATACGTCGCGTAATGAGTAATGTTGCATCACTGCTCCATGTGATACTACTTGCGTGATATTACTCGCATCACTTACCCATGTCTAGTGGGTTAGCTATTGTCTTTCTAGGACATTTTATACCTACCACGGAGGGCGGTGATACCTACGTACTGACATGCCACATTTTTTGTTTTTTCTGTCCACAAATAACTCCAATTAACTGACCTTACACATCTTCAGTTTACGAACGAGTAGGAAGTTGTGACACCAAAGCCGATTCTCAACATGCTAACACTGACCTTTCGATGTAAAAGATGACACGCGGCCTTGACATGGTTCGCGAAAAACGCTCAGCACGTTGATTGAAGACTACATATGTAAAAAAAAACAGGGTTCTCTACTTTCAACTAAATTGCAGTTTGAATATTACTAAATTAAAAAAAAAACTAATCTTTTTTAGACCATTGATTAAGTTATTGTTAAACAAAGTTTGGAATCCATCGGATTTATAGCAATCACTCAGCTCCCTTCATTAACCAGAAAAGACCTGATGATCTTCGAGATCGAAATAGCTAAAAAATATTTTCTTAAAATATGGCTAAGAACTCTTGATGAACACACGTTTTAAACAAAAAAATTCCGGATCAAAATCGTTTTATCCATTCGGAAGCTACATTTCCACAGACAGAAAGACGATAAACGTATACATACACGTCTAACTAAAATTTTTTTGCTGGTAACCTCTTTTCGCGTGGGGGGATGGTAACAACTTAACAACTTACGAACAGGATAATAAAGTAACTTAAATGGTAAATACTCGTAATTATAAAAAAAATGCTATTTTAATGGGTTTTTTTTATAATTTAGTAACTTAGTCTTTGTTTCGTTTATAATCCCTACTTATATTTTAATAATGCGAATTTTACTCTTTGTTTGTCTGTATGTTTGTTACGCTTTCACGCCAAAACCACTAAACCGTTTCTAATAAAACTAAACTTGGTACAGACATAGAATTGACCTTGGAAAAGGACATAAGTTACCTTTTACCTAGGGAAAATACCTTATTTGTACAGAAAGAACTGTTAGCGCTGGTGAAGCCGCGAAGCGGAAACTTGTTATTACGATGATGATTATAAAATTAAGCGTAACGTTCTTAAAATAAATTCATTTCAAAGTACCCAGATTACAGAATATTTCAGAACTTTGTTAATGTTTCGGTGAAAGTAAACAAATACATGAATCAGCCACGAATCATCTGCATGAATTTTCAGCCACGTGCCGCGTGTAACAACACGTGTATTTTCCTAGAAGATGTTTACGTTATCGCAGTATTTTTCTTACCACCCTCATATTTGTTCAATTTACCAGTTGGTGGATTCGACAAGAGCCGTTTGATTACCTTTTTTTACTGTTTGAAGCAGAGCTGTTGGCTGATGGCTTGATTGAAACTAATATAGTAAACTGTACTATGCCAACTCTTCGTGTGATATTTCGTAATAATGAATAAATACATTAAATAAAATAAACATGATGGTGACAAATATTTAAAGCAATTTATGGATACTTCATAATTCATTCAAAATAATTTCAATATAAATGTATTTGTTGACGGTACCCCAAAAGCGTGTTATCTGCATTTAATCGTTGCGGTGCAGTTGCATGGCTGCGTTTTATTAACCATACTTGTAGCGTCAGCAGAAAATGCTACTGTATTTTATCCATACTAAAGGTCAATATTAATAGGTCTTTTATAAAGACATTTATAAATTGTGTGCAATAAAAATGTTACATAAAGTTGATTCATGCTGATCATCTTACTACATATATTTAAATACAAAAATATGAATGCTTTCTATTTGTTTCGATTTCACACCAATAATACGGGGAAACCATTTAGGTGGAGGTGTTTATAAAGATGTAAATAGATCTGGCTAAAGATCAGGTTACTTATTACCACAGGAAAATAAATAAGTAATATTCTCAAGAAAATAATAAAACGAAATTCGAGTATAAAAAATCTACGAATTTAATGAGGTTTCTATCTTAGCTATACGACCTGTTGACCTAACTCATAATTTTTTTTTTTTTTTTTTTGTTTTTAGGAATATTTTGTATTGCATATTTGCATTGTCAAAAGTATGCGATATTGATATGTATATGAGAGGTTATAGTTCTCTCGTGTTCAGAATTTCGTCTTATCTTAATATCAATATGAAAACTGGAATCCAAGTCAAACAGCCCCTAGATACAAGTACGTTTACCCAGCCCGCCAGTGTGCAAACACCCTTTAGCCTGATCGCAAACTATTGACATGCACGTACAGTCGGGCGCACGGCAAGCGTAACGTTATTGTACAGTCGCCAACATTTTAGCTTCTTAGTTATCTTCCCAGATTGCTCGAGTATTGCCCCGAGGGCTTGGGGATTTTAGTTATTATTTTTGTGCGCTTTTGATAACTCGCTACCCTTATATACACATACTACAATTACTACATGAAAGAAAGATGATTCTGTGCTTCGGAAGGCACGTAAAGCCGTTGGTCCCGGCTACTATCTACAGATAGAGTCGTTATAGGAGCCATGTTGGAAGCCTAAGGCGGTTCTATAATTCCGACACCAGGGTTTGTGAGGTAGGTTTACCTCGAAACCCACTTAATAAGAAGAAGAAGACTACTACATGAATAGTATCGTAATGTCATTTGTCTAGATTTCGTACAGAAACGGTAATACTTGCTGCGGTAATATTATCTATGTGATAAAAAAAATTGTGTTTTTTTTTCACATTTCAGACTATGTTCTTTAGGGAAAATTGTTCAATTTCATGGGTAGGTACATCCCTTAAAATATTGTGCGCTAATAATGGACACCCTAATATTTATCTTTAATTTTGCTTTAACCCTTTATAAAGCAAAACAACTTTACAAAATGCATTCGTTTTCGACTTTATGTTGAGGGTTTAAGTTTAAAATTAAAGTGGCAATATAATGGTCACTGCCTTGTAAAGGTTTGACAAATTCTTTGTTATTTGTAAACATATGTCACATATAGTGCATGCATACCAATTCAACTCAAAACAGAAACATCTTATGTGATCAGTTGTTTTATTTTCACCCACACCATTATTTTTATTTTTAGCTACATGTCCCCAATTTCGCTTGACACTTTTTTATAAAACACAAACTTGTCTCAAAATTCTGCTGGTGGATACAGCTCGCTATCAAATTATTAATTCATGTCTCCCAAATCAAAATAGTCATGGTTTAATAGTAGTTATAGTTCAAAGGGTTATGAATGAGTGAAAGGGTTATGAAGTTATGAATTATACATTCCATTTTGAAAAAAAAAAAAAAAATTGATAAGTTCTAAAAATCTAAAGTTCTAATAAGAATTGAAAAAACCTGTAACTTTTATTTAAATACATAACTTTTTATATAACCACGTCAATATTACCTGATAAATAAAGCTGTAGATTTTCAGACATTGTTTTAGATTCTTAATAATAGGTACTTATTATTAAGAAAGAAAAGTATTGTGTGTTATTTTTATAAGTCTTCTTCGTCTTTACTGTCTTTAAAATGTCATCAAAGTGAGCTAACCTTAGTCTGGTTTTCAACATCAGAGATCAATTTTAATAAACATATTTTTCCTGTGCCAGAATCGGCCATTTTGTATACGCAACGATTCGCCGAACACACCGGCCAGTCACTTTACGCAAGAATTTGACTTTGAAACTTCACAAATAAACATCACGTTGAATAAAAGTGTGTAAAAATAGAAGCCATGTTTTTTTTTTGGAAAAATGTAATTTGAGGAAAGATCTTAGTTCATGGTTTAAGACTAAAGTAATTCATTTTTAAAGCTTTCGCGATTGTTTTCATAACCTACCTATAATAAAATATCACAGTAAATATTCCTTTTTAATTCATAATTATTATAAAGTGGGGAAGGCACCAAAACGGTTTACTTGCGTATGTTTTTCATATATGTTTTTCTGCTTATACTAGGAAATACGCTTTGTGTAACTGTAAAAACTTTAAAGTTTATTGTTGTGTTAAATTCTGTAAATTAATTAAATTTACTCAAATACAAGAAATTTAAAAAATGTGATCTTACGATTTTGGCAATGGCAACACACGGTTGCGGCCCAATCCAAATAAGTAGTTATAGGGGTATATATATATATATATAACAATGCCCGCGCGGCCAGAGCCAAAAAATTAAAATTGAAAATCAGAGACGGAGCCCCTCAGGCGTCGTCTCCTTTACGATGTTTTTCAATATCAACGCGCTAGGCCGCGATTCGAGGCTCCCTCTCCCCGCCCCTAGACGAGTTGGTATACGACTTTTTTTTGGGGTAGAGTCTTCCGCTCCCCCGCAAGCCCGGTGAAGCTTGATACGACAGTTCTACGTACGACACAAGCATAAAAAAATCGTGTAGATTGTAGTAGTAGTAGGTATTTCAATAACCAAATCAAACAAAATACGTGTGAATCAACTTAAAAACAGCAAGGCCTTTAAAACCGGTTGCTTAACATTCTTTATCGTTTAGAACCTAGAACAGGAATTTAAATTAACTGACTTAAGAATGAACTAAGTGGGTACAATCAAGAGCACAGTAAGTTGAACACTTTGGACAGTTTGCAGCGTTCTTATGTCCGTTAAATAAGGAACAGAATCGCGAGGCGGGTATCGCGCTTAGTCTTCTTTTGATAATATTTTTAACGATATTTTTGATAGACCATTAAATTTGTTTATTAAAAAATATATGGTAGCTTGATCTAACCTGCTAGCTAAATTAATCAGTTTGCATGTTATTTTACAAAATTTTTTTTTGTGATTTCGCAATACTTTCAGAAGTTTTATGACGTAACAGAACTAAATAAACGACATGTAAACAAAACTTGAATTAGTCCTTTTAAAGTTTTAAATAAGTAATTATATATAACACCTGCCGTACAGAGTGCACTAAATGATTTGACATTGACATAGTATGGCCGAAAACAGCAGAGATAGACAACTTTCGGAATGACAGGTATTACGCAATTCGTCAGCATGATGATTGAGCAAATTACAGTTTTGCTGTGACGTTGAGTTGAGTTATAGACGGGTTTTATAGGTTTATTCAATATAATACAAAAACACTGTATTAAGACCAAATTAGCATAAACAATAAGAATAAAGTATACACAAAATACAATAATATTAAGTAAAGCTTGACCAGAAAAATTAAAAACCTGCTCTGGGGGCGCCACATGTATATTTTTGTGTTTATGGCAACAGTTTCCATTATAAAATTAGTTCCAATTAAATTCCGCAATATGACAAGGTTTTTTATTTTTCTGGTCGGGCTTTAATATACATGTCGGCGATTGAAGCAAAATTGATCGTTTAAATCGATTGTAAACATCGAATGACAGTTTTTATTTTACTTTCTCGAGTATCAGAGGGTAGAATCGATATAGTTGACCGGTGTGAAGTTGGCGCGGTGACGTTTGACAGGAGGCCCTACTACCGGGAGTGGGACCGGGTGGTTCACTCACATAAATAGCGCTGCTCAGGGCGGGCGAGCCCTCTTGGTAGATCCGCAGCCGCGTTGATAACTTTGTGTGTCTGAGAATTAGTGTGATTCTGGTGGACGTACTTACTGGTCCGGTGTGTTTTGTAATGTGTGATTCGATGTGTGTGAGATCTGGATGTATGTTGAAATAATGGTTGTTGGAATATTGTTTGTACCACAGTCCAGTGGTGTCTGTAAACCGTGAGTAAAGTGATCTAATTATCGTGTCGCTAGCAAGGTTGGCTAGGTTCTGATATTCGTATGGTGTTAGCTATGGCATTGTTATCATGACCGCGGGTAGAGTAACTGTAATATGGTCGAGTTACATAAGGTCCGGGCGGGGAGGCCCCTTGGTTGGCCAGTTTGTAATTGTTCAGTGTTTTCCATGCCAGTTTCCCCTTATGGCATTTTGATGGTGCTCGGATCTACCTAAACCCCTTTTAGGGATTGATTAGGTCCCGATCGCTCATGATAACAAACAATCGAGTCTATGGTGGTATAGTGTGTTCCAATTGTGATGGAATTCGATATAGTTGGTAAAGTCTGTTTCAATTGTAACGACATTCGATATAGTTGGTAAAGTCTGTTTCAATAGTGATGACAAATTGGGGTAGTCCTGACAAAGATAGTGTACGATGGTTCTCTAAAAATTGTTGTAGCATACGCCCACGCTTACCGTATTTCCCGCGTGTTGCCCTTTGCGAGTTTCCTTTGCGTATTCGCTTTGCCCCACCTACCATATTTTGTCTCTTGTTCCGACATCAGAAGTGGGATAAAGAGCCCTGTAGTTTAATTTAATCGTAGTAAAGTAACGTTCAAGCGATTTTATTTTGAATTTGAATTTTAAATTTCATTTCTAAGTTGTTAATTTTTCATCCGAACTTTAGAACGTTTTTACTGTGGGTAAAAAAAAAAGTCATTATAATGCGTCCGAATTGTCGATGTAGTCAAGATTTTTTGGGTGTCAAACATTAAAGTACTTTATGTTTTACGCGTGAAAATTAGAATCAGAATCAGTGTTCTTTGTGCACACGCATTGTTTATCAGGTACTGTAATATTTCTGTTCCATTTTAATCGGATGTGACTGCGTCAAGTTTAAATTCGTTAAATTCTTTTGATGTGTACTATTTGCTGTCGTAAACGTAGTTAGAATATTGTACGCCAAATAATGCGCGCCTAGTTTGACGTTTGCGGAAAATAGTCTGTTTCACCAATAGGTCTTTGCGATTGTATTTTGGCTTAATTTTCGGAGATTATCGGTTGAAATATTTAGCAGTGTAACTATTAGACCTTGCGTAATTACATTTTTGTGATTTATTGTTCGTTTGGCTACGTGGTTCGGAAACGTGATTCTGGCGTAAAGTACCCACCTCGTTCGATTTAATTGTGAAAATTAGTTTGTTTAGTTGTTTGAGAAAATAATGCGGAACGAAATTAGTTCAAATTTAATATCCTATGTAACGGCTCTTTGTTTAAGTAACGTTTCAAATCTTAAAAAAAAAATATTGAGAGTTCGTTGTACGTTAAAAGCGGTGAAAGAATCTACCTACCTGTAGCTACTAGTACATTCATGACGAACTTTTTGACGAAGTTGATCACGCATTTAGCTACTTATTTCTGTATCTTCATACGCTTCATCGTAGTCGTAACTGCGATTGGAATCGTTCAGGGCGCGATGCGCGACTGGGGGTATGAGCATTGAGCTACTTATTTTTTGTGTTTTCATACACTCCGTCGTCGTAGTCGTAACTGCGATTTGAATCGTTCAGGGCGCGATGCGCGGCTGGAGGTATGACTGTTTTATTTGAATCTCATGGGAGATTTCTCTGCAATTATTGAGCTACTTATTAAAATTTCTGTGTCTTCATTATGCTCCATCGTAGTCGTAACTGCGATTTGAATCGTTCAGGGCGCGATGTGCGGCTGGAGCTAATGACTGTTTTTATTTAAGTCTCATGGGAGACCTGTGCAATTATGTGTACTGAGTACACCGGCTCGCATGTGTGACATGGTGAGTCCTTGTGTTTATTTAAGTCTCATGGGAAGACTTCTCTGCAATTATGTGTACTGAGGTACACCGGCTCACATGTATGACATGGTGAGTCCATGATTTGTTTTGGTGGATCTGTGCGTGTTATGCGTGTTAGTGTAGTTAACAACCGCGAATATTTAATAGCGTTTTAGATTTTTCACAATGGATTTTCATGATACGGAGTGTTCGTTTAAAGTTTCGTGTTTTACCGTTAGTAGAAGTTATCGGAGGGTTACGTACCGTTGAAGTGAAGTTATAAAACTGGAAGTTAGGTTCTGAGTTCGATTTTACTGTATTGTAGTTGACCGAAGCGGAGGCTTGGATGAGCCGTAGTGCGTAGAAATCGGAGTCTGCTTTGAGTGGTACATTATTGTTTTTTTTTTTAGGGACGCTCTCTTTTAAAGTAAGAGACGCGCTCTCTTTTGAAATAGCGATACTCCACTTAAAGTAGCCCGTGCATGTGCGTGCTTTTGGTGGTACTTTGTTGTTTTTTTTAGGGACGCTCTCTTTTAAAGTAAGAGACGCGCTCACTATTGGAACAGGAATAGTTCACTTTAAGTAGTCCGTGCATGCGCGGCGTGCACCTTGTTCTGGCTGAGGTTATAACGTTGTGTTTGGGTCTTGGAGTCCATAAAGTCATAAAATTGACTTGCTGACTCCAGGAGAGATGGACATTGCGAGTCTATGTGATAGCAGTAGGCCGCGAAGAAGATACCTCATATTTGACTTTAACAGTGTTTACGGTTTACGACTAGTGATGTCACGGTGACTTGTAACTGTAATGTAATGGTACTTGATAGTTTTTACTGTATCTGAATTTATCTGGCAGAAATTAAACAGTCTTCGATCTAGTAATGTTTTGGTCAGGAATAGCCGAGCGGTATTAAGTGTTGCTTTTAATTAGTTTCGAATCGAACACACGAGGACGTGTGTCAACGCAGGATGGCCGTGTCGGCGATTGAAGCAAAATTGATCGTTTAAATCGATTGTAAACATCGAATGACAGTTTTTATTTTACTTTCTCGAGTATCAGAGGGTAGAATCGATATAGTTGACCGGTGTGAAGTTGGCGCGGTGACGTTTGACAGGAGGCCCTACTACCGGGAGTGGGACCGGGTGGTTCACTCACATAAATAGCGCTGCTCAGGGCGGGCGAGCCCTCTTGGTAGATCCGCAGCCGCGTTGATAACTTTGTGTATCTGAGAATTAGTGTGATTCTGGTGGACGTACTTACTGGTCCGGTGTGTTTTGTAATGTGTGATTCGATGTGTGTGAGATCTGGATGTATGTTGAAATAATGGTTGTTGGAATATTGTTTGTACCACAGTCCAGTGGTGTCTGTAAACCGTGAGTAAAGTGATCTAATTATCGTGTCGCTAGCAAGGTTGGCTAGGTTCTGATATTCGTATGGTGTTAGCTATGGCATTGTTATCATGACCGCGGGTAGAGTAACTGTAATATGGTCGAGTTACATAAGGTCCGGGCGGGGAGGCCCCTTGGTTGGCCAGTTTGTAATTGTTCAGTGTTTTCCATGCCAGTTTCCCCTTATGGCATTTTGATGGTGCTCGGATCTACCTAAACCCCTTTTAGGGATTGATTAGGTCCCGATCGCTCATGATAACAAACAATCGAGTCTATGGTGGTATAGTGTGTTCCAATTGTGATGGAATTCGATATAGTTGGTAAAGTCTGTTTCAATTGTAACGACATTCGATATAGTTGGTAAAGTCTGTTTCAATAGTGATGACAAATTGGGGTAGTCCTGACAAAGATAGTGTACGATGGTTCTCTAAAAATTGTTGTAGCATACGCCCACGCTTACCGTATTTCCCGCGTGTTGCCCTTTGCGAGTTTCCTTTATTTATTTGCTTTCCTCACCACCGTTTTGTCCTTTTTCCGTCATACAATATTTTTAATGAGGTTAAAACATAATTAGGTTATAAAAAGATCTACTGTTCAATAATTATTCTGTATATTTACGGGTCTTTACGAGATAATTTTAAATACATACCTATTTAAAATCAAAATAATAACAAAAATGTACAAGAAAATATAATAAATAATAATATACAAAATAATGTGTACTAAGCGCGAAAGCCTCAAACAAGCACTACTTTTGAATGTTGTTATATTATAAAATCTTAAAAAATAAAATAAAATAAGAATAAATAAAATATAGATTTAGTAATAATAGTACGAAGGCTCCACCATAAAAAATAAAAACCTCGCAAAAATGCAAAATTTCATAGGAGCTTTTTTTATCGATAACTGTTACCAGAAACATAAATAAAACCTGTAGCGTCCGTCCTCAGCGTAGGTTTTTTAATTATCTGGTCAGGGTTATCTATGTGTTTTCTATAGTAACGACGACGGAAGATTGGAATCGTTTCACAAAAGTCAAGTCAATTCGCATTTTTTGAGTGTGTGTGGGTGTGTCTGTCTGATTAATTAAATATGATATTTTTATTGACTTCTTGTGATATTTTCCTCCATTAGCCCCTCTAACATGCCCGGACCACGCGTGACGGACATAATTTTGTCGTGCGTATTCTCTTATCCTATTGAAGGATATTTCAATATGGCGGGTTTTTTGACAGTTAAATGTGCGACAAACTTTTGTCATAGTACTGCATATTACGGGGGCAGTTGTGCCATCAGGTAGTTTTGCGTTTGACCATTAATAAAAGATTCTATATCCCAAGTGTGTGCAAGCAAAAATAGACTTAGTGGTAGTCAGGCGTGAGAGACCGCGATAGTACCTTCTTCTATTTTAATAACAATGTTAGAGGAACTTATCATCATTATATCCCCCAAGCACCTCTATCCTAGCCAATTTCAATATATTTTATTTTATTTCATAGGTAAACTAACAGACAACAAGCTATTTCAGTAGCTACTAGATAAAATAGAATTAATATATCTTCATTACGTAACAAATTGTTTATCCATTTACGTGTTTCACATTGATCTTTAAGCCCTTAACTAATAAGCTGTATTTTTCCGTACGTCACCTGTTTTTTGTTTACTTTTTGCCACATTATCCTTGACTCTCAACCTCGCTATGCTAATGTATCTACTGTTATTAAGGTGGATAGATAAGCCTTGAACATACTCATTAATAATCAATACGTCATATTTTAGTCTAACTAATATTAGAAATATGTAAGTTCGTATGTATGTTAGATCGTTCAGCAATCGATGGATACGAGTATTAAGGAAGAGAACTTTATTTGCCGACGAAACACTCGCTAGTTCAAACAGTGTTAAAGCAACGAAATTACAGAATTAAAAAGAATGCCCTTCTGGTAGTAAATGCTTTTCTGGTAGTAGTGCTCTTCTAGTAGTAAGTACCCTTAAGGTAATAATTACCTTTCAGGTAACATAATGCCCGCAACCGTCTCGGCAGCCCAATTCAATATACATATAGTCCTTTGGTATATGACTAGATGCGTTGGTATATGACTACTCTGGGGTAGAGGCCTTCGCTCCCCCGCAAGACCGAAGCTTGGTACAACAATACAGCGACACAAGCAAGTTAACTATTTTTAAATCGAAGCGAAAAATGAAGTACAGCCGGTATCTGTTTAATAAAAATAAATAATAATAATTATAGTAATAATATACTACAAGTAAGTTAATTTAGAATCGCATTTTTTAACCCCCGAAGAAAAAGAGGGGTCTTATAAGTTTGACGTGTGTGTCCGTCTGTCTGTCTGTCTGTGGCATCGTAGCTCCTAACTAAACGGTTGGGTCGTTTTAAATCTAGTTTTTTTTGTTTGCAAGGTGTCACAATCGAGAGTGTTCTTAGCTATGACCCAAGAAAATAACGGTTTTGTGTCGGGGGTTATTATTTTTTTTATTTAAATGTTATTTTTCAATTCAATTTTGAACGTAAGTTGCTTTAATAGTAACGTACAGATCAACAAACTTATCTGTAAACTGAAGGGTGGCGCTAGTTGCTATACGAAATTGTGTTTCAACCAATCGCTCCAGTTTTTGTACTACATGTTTCAATATAGTAGTGTTAGTTCCAATTCCGGCCGTTACACAAATAAGTTGGTGCAATGAAGTAAATACAAAATTATGATTCATTAAAATGTTGCGCCAACGTGTCTGCCATTGGGAATACCGGCATACCAAATAAATCGTACGATTTCTCGTCTCGAGGTAAGGTGACGTGTAATAGCTTTATTTATAGATACGTACAAAATCCTTAAACATAAAAATCTTCAAGGGAACGGCCTCAAACGACATATCTGAATCCTATAACCAAACTCGTATGTAGTCGTGAATCTATTTAGTTGCTATCTTTATGTTACATACTAGTTTTCTGCTCCGCAAATAAAATATTTTCCCATGGAAATGAGTAATTTTTAGAGTGCAGTCAAAAATTGCCTATGTCCTTCCCTCTGACGCCATCTATCACATTGCATTTTTTTCCCGTGTGGATTACATGTTTTCCTGAGGTAAAAAGTAGATAACATTAAGCACAGAATGCTTATATTTTGATTCAAGGTACATAATACCTACCTACTTTTATTTAAAATTTCATCCAAATCTATTTCGCAGTTCAGACGAAAATTCATTACAAACTAGTTCTAATTCATTAGAACCTAATTAGAAGGTTTCCTTTTTTATCGCTTAGTACTATTTTCAGTACACAAATTTTCACATATAAAATATTGAGTGTAATATGTGAATCTTTATATGTGAAAATAACCTTTTATAACAAAATAAAGTCTAGGTAAGAAACCTTAGTAAAATACTAATAGATTTTCGTGTATGAATAACTTTGAGGAGCACTTTCTAAGAACTGTTATTTTAAACAGCCAATCTCAGCCTAGTAGGTTATTCAACCTCTATGAAGCACTTTAGCGTAAGCGGAAAATATTTTATTAAAATAAATGCTCATAAATAGACTAATATCCGTTTGCACTAAACTTAAGAATTGCTTAAGTTCAGCCTATATTAGGTGAGATTTGGTGAAAATTTTCTTTGCTAGTAACCTTCAGACTTTTTTAAACTGCTTAGTTTCTGCCTACCTTTATAAGCCCAATTAGACTGTTAGTGATAAACAATTCTTTTTTTAAGCTTTAGTTAGCTTAGGTTTTTCTTAACTACGAAAAGCCTTAGACAAGGTTAGTGCAAACAGGTGTAAATTTACCTAATTAATCAATAAATATAAATATGATGTATCTCACACTCGGTCATCTGACCATCATAGTTTAGGGTGCCTTAATATGAGTATCATACATAATATAAATATACAACATCCAGACACAAGGTAAAACACAAGTGTTCATCACACGAATGTTTGCCCTGGGCGGGGTTTGCACCCGCGACCCTGTGCTTCGAAGGCAGACGTACTACCAACTAAGCTACAGGGCCGTCATCGTCGATATTATTTAGGTACTGGCTTTTGGAACTGCAATCACACCCGCGTTATTTTTCCCATGGGAATGATACGCATCATCTAAGTAATTTAATCACATTCTTTTCAGCCTATATGAATGCACAAAACTGCAATGCACAATCGACAGAGTTATTTTGACATTTAAAAGAATTTGGCTCCCTTACTTACTGCTTACTCCTTACTTGCTTCAAAAGCAGACTTAAGCGGTTCCTTCTCGAGCACACCTTCTATTGTCGGAATACCTAACAAAATGTTAGCTAAATGTTAATTTTTATTGTAATTCTTCACTGACTTGTTGAGTGAATTTATTATTTAAATTATTTTGTAACTTATTGAATTAATTAATTGTATTTTGAATGATGTGTAAATTATATTTTATGAATAAATGAGTATGAGTAATTATACAGAATACAAACAGGCTAGTTTGTTATGATTTAGAGCGAATTTAAAGAAAATAATAAAAATTTTCTATACAATAAATACATAAAAAATATTACCTATCTTACCAATATTTTTACTTAATAAGATTAATAGTTTGATTTGATTGCATGTAAATCACGTTTTGCGCATAGTTCAATGCAAATACGTGTCAAAAACAGCCTCGATTGCGTTTTGTATGATTGTATTAGTACCATACAAATGAAAACAAAACGTGTGATTCATATGAAACAAAAATTAACAATCGTCGTTGATAGCTCATATATGTCCCCACTGATGGGGCTCGAGCCTACCCTGATACCAGGGTGAACAGGTCTTAGTCGACCACGCTGGCCCAGTGCGGGTTGGTCAACTTCACACACAACCTTTGAATTTCTTCGCAAGTGTGTGCAGGTTTCCTCACGATGTTTTCCTTCACCGTAAGAGGGTTGAATAAACGTACATATGAATTCGAAAATCGAAAACACATTGGTACGTGCCGAGGTTTGAACCCGCGAACTTTGGAATGGAAGTCAACGGCCCTAGCCACTTGGCCACCGACGCTCTTAACAATATTTAATTGTAAATGTACAACATCCAGACTATTCCAGACACAAGGCAAACAAAATTGCTCATCAAACGAATCTTTGCCCTGGGCGGGATGCGTACCCTCGACGATGTGCTTCGTAGGCAGGCGCACTACCGACTGAGCTAATTAGGTACTCTTTATACTATACTAATTATTTCTAAGGGCAATAGTTGGATTATTTGTGGTTCTTTTTTAAGTTGAAACCTAGGGACGAAGAATCTGTGAATTGTTTAATTATAGCTAAGTATTTTATTTATATTAAAGAGCTGAAGCTTATGTTCAGTTCAGTGGTGACTAGTACTGATTGACGAATGCATAATTTTATAACTAAGAAAAAAAAAAACAACTTTAGTTGCAAAATTATTTTGTAGTTGTATTTAAGTGCTTTCAATAAATTTTGTAGCTATTAAGTACTACGAGTATTATTTTTAAAATGCCTTTAAATACATCGCGCGAGTTAATTGGGGAGGTGTAGCTTGATCGATTGTTTTTGTGTAGCCTCAATTAAGGGCATAAAGCTTCTGTAATGAACCCTAGCCGAAATAACCTAGGTCAAGGCAAACCCGTATTGAATTCGGAGATGAAAGGATGTCGTCAAGGTATGAATTAATTGTGACCCAAGTGCCTATTGGTTATATAATCGTCACATGCATTAAATATACTTTATTAACTTTATCTATATAATAAAACTGTAGAGTTCAAATGTCTGTACATAGTAAAAAAAGATGAAATCCGAGTCAGGAGGATTTAAGAAATGAAATAGAATATATCCAGATAATTTTCTTTTTTTTTGTTTCTCAGCTGTTTGTACTGGCTAATCTCCGCAACTATTGGACACATTTGAATGAAATTTTACATGGAGGTTCTTTACATCCCTAGTCAACATCTTAGATACTTTTAATCCCGGAAAATTAAAAAGTTCTCGTGGGATAGTTAAAAATTACTACGGAAATAGGCGTAGCCGCGGGCAGACAACTATATGTAAATAAAATAAATGGGGACGACTTACACATGGCCATCTGACCCTAAACTAGACAGAGCCTGTACTATGGGTGTCAAACAGCTGATATACATACATTATATCCAGACACAAGGCAAACACATTGTTTGTATGTATTAGTATTTGTCAGTAAAGTAAACTGCTATGACTAGTCTGGGGTAGAGCGCTCTGCTCCCCCGCAAGTCCGGTGAAGCTTGATTGGTCGTACCTTTTCGACACAAGTTGAAAATAGTTATGTAAAATCTTACTTCTAATTAAAACTATTCTAAAGTAAAAATTAAATTTCTAACTGTTTTCATCAGTCAACTTACAGCCCGCACAAAATTGTAAATATTGTTATTCGCAAATCATTGTTTCGAGGACTATTTTGTCCATCATTGATAATTATCTTCAAACCTGACCAAATACGTAAGTCAGTAAAAAGTCACAAAAAAAAACATTTCCGCATATTAGTTAAGAAACATAGCGACACATATTACTGACTTGTGTAGTAAAAAAACTACACGAGCGGTATGATGAACAATTTGCGACCTCTCTGAACTCTACAATATTCCTTCTCAGACATTTCGTTGGAAATATTATTCAACCTTTTTTTATTTGGGCATGATATAAAAATAACTTGGCATTGTACGTATTTAACGAAGACGTGTTAATGGAATATCAAGTTTAGTTTTTAGATAGTCTGTTAATTTTATTGTACTCTTTGCTATATTAAGTCACCTGCCCGTAGCGAAACAAGAGTAAAATGTATTTTTCCTTTAGGAGTTAAATAACGAGTATTAAGGAACATTGTCAAAAATCATTATTAAACTTTATGAATCATATAAAATACAAGAATGCTTATTCTAAAAGTCCTAGAAATATTTTTTATAGTCCTACTCATGCCACTTGATGCATATATATACTCGTACATATATCATCGCATTTTGATGTATATAATTATATCATACGGAAATTATACTTACTAGTCAAGAATTCGGTTTTCGTGTTTCTAATGATAAATTTTAATACGCCTTTATTTAGAGTGAATTCGTCAGATTTTATGGTTCTACTGCTATAAAATGTTACAATATTTCCCGGTGGTTTTAAAAAGGACTTACACGATTAGTTTTATAAAAATACGAGTAACTAAACCAAAGAGCGGCGCCGGAAAAACAAATCTAATAAAAAATGGCACATTTTGGTTGGCGATACCAGTTGAGCAACTTTGCTGTTATTAATTTTAATGTATTTCTGGTTTTCTAGACGACTTTAGCGTCACGTATTCGCAAAAAAAAAACAGGTTTGTGACGAATCGACGTTTCTGGTAAAACCCTTTTCGCGCGTCTATTTTATTCATGGCCATTTCTATCGAACGGGATTTGAATTTTTGTATCGTTCTAGAAAAAAATGCAAAGACAAGATGAGCTATGTTTTTATTAGCGCCCGTTCTCATAGATACAGTGGATACTTTTTAAACCGATCGAAAAATTATAATTATTTTTCCATGATAATTTTGACAAATAGAGATATTAGTTACACAGACTTAGTGACTTCAATAGTATTTGTAGCTTCATTTAATAGTCTTGTCAACTAGCAGGTACATAATAAATTGCAAATAACTGGAACATTAACAAAGATTGTGGAGTTAGTCTGGTCTAACCTGTCCACGTAGTAATTAAAAAACAGGTTTAAAATCCGACGAAACGATGTTTTTATGGTTACAAACTTTGGTTACAAAGTTAGTGGTCGTGATCATCAACGGTGTTTATGAATTCATTCTAGAACGAATTCGAAACGTCAGATCAATTTAATTTTAGTGCGAAAACAAGAGCTGTCTTATCTACGAGTAAAACAAGAAAGTGAACAATAGGAATGTCGACTGGCTAGAGAAATTCTTTATATCAAAATAATTTTGAAAAATTAAAAGAACTTTACTTGACACTGGCACAAAAAACTAGTGACATACACATTTAAAAAAATAAGGAATGCAAACTTATGACGTCATATTTTACTCTTCGCATTGTACTATTATCACTTTGATTTAAATAATAAATCTTCAGTAGTTCAAAATAACTCATGATTTAGTTGGATACAAGTGATTTTGGATATTTTGTAAGATTATTTATTTTGAAGACAGTTAACATCCATAGTTGTAATCATGGTGTAAGAAAGAAGGTCTTGCATTCGGACCACGTGACTTGACACAAGGCTACGTCATCATGCTGTTCTTCTTTGTCGAATGCGTGTTAGTAGAGAAGGATGAACAGCATGATGACGTAGGCTTGTGTCAAGTCACGTGGCTCGAATGCAAGACCTTGTTTTCTTAGACCATGGTTGTAATAAACACATCATCATTGGTCATCCTCATATACTTTTAAGGGCATTTTTAGACTTTGTTCAAGATATAAAGTGGAAACTTTGGAATTGGACAAGTTACTAAATGCACAAGGTTGGTTACCAATGAGTGCAACAATTGACTTACTTTAAAAAAATTAAGATCAATAGACTTTTAGAAATTTAAAATGATTGATAACACTATGAGGAAGCAAGCATACAGTTTTTTTGTGCGGTGAAATATCCCCAACCCATTGAAAAAAATTTACCACGGGTGAACGGGTAGGCTAGTGATCAAAAAACAACTTAGATACAGTTTTCCTTTTGACCAAATCATTTACCTTTCTTTTCGCTATAAAACTTAATCGCATTGCAGCAACATTGATCGTTAAAAATGATCCAAGGTTTCGTACCCACGTCAGAGGTCTGAAGAATTGCACACCAACAAAGCAAATAAAAAAAACGCGGTAAAATAAAAACGCTGACTGCAATTTTTTTTACTATGTAAATCCTGTTCTATTATATGATGAACACTATTTGACATAATTTAAAAAGTATATAGTTGAGACAGATATAAAAATAAGATTAAGCGAGTAAAATAAAATACATAGTTGCTATATAAACATAAACAAGTCAATAACATTACTCAGACAGACGCAAGTAAGAAAAGACCTTCACCTAACAGTGGGTTAACATTTGCTGAAAAAGAAGAAAAAAAAAGAAGTAAATAAAAGAATAAAGAACTGGCAACTAATATCGCGTTTATTCAATAGTGTAAACCTTAAGTAACCACCATGATACCTACTATAAGCAAAACCATCTAAGGTAAGTCTTAAAATAACAAAAATGAAAAAGGAGCAGATAGGTCAAAAACCGGACCCGTTTTGGCTGACTCGCAGTCGGTAAAAAGACCTCAAAGAATTTGTGACGTCAAACGAGCAGGTTTGTGGCGACCATACAAACATATAGGTACGGTACATACAAGTATGAATCGATTAAGTTCATAAGACCAGCGTCAACGATCGACTTATTATAATCAGATCAGGTACCGAACAAGTACGTCTGGTAATTACATAACATAGCTGTCCGCCCGCGGCTACAAATTTCGTTGTTTTTTGCCTTTTCCGTGCAAAGTTTCCCGTGGAATGAGATATTTTTCCGTAGTAAAAAGTATCTTATATGTTGAACGTGAATGTAAGGTACCACCATGCAAAATTTCATTTAAATCGATCTAGCATTTCGGAGATTAGCGCGTACAAATAGAGAAACAAAAAAAATGATTTATTCTATTTCACTTCTTACATCCCCTGACTCGGTTATTAGCTTTTTTTTCTATGCACAGACATTTGACCTCTACAGTTTTATTATATTAATATTAAACATTAATAGATAGAAGATAAGATAGATGTTATACATGGCTACTTTAACAGCTTAAAATAGCTAAATAATTTATTTTGTATTTTTTTGTTTTAATCACTACATAGTATAAAATAAAGTCGCTTTCTCTGTCCCTATGTCCCTATGTCCCTATGTCCCTATGTCCCTATGTCCCTTTGTACGCTTAAATCTTTAAAACTACGCAACGGATTTTGATGCGGTTTTTTTTAATAGATAGAGTGATTCAAGAGGAAGGTTTATATGTATAATACATGCATAATATACTGAAGGATAACCCACAATAACCATTTTCCCGTGCGGAGCCGGGGCGGGTCGCTAGTGTATTATAAAATAACATTAGAATCCAAAATTTGTATTGGAAATCTGTGTAAGAATATGTTTTAACACTTTAGTGTTACACGTTATTATTATCAATGATAATTGTCTATACGTAATTATCTTGATTATTATCCAGTGCAACCCTGCTCGGGACTGCCCTGAATCAGGGTGAAAAGTGCGGATTGATCAACTTCACACACAATCTTTAGATTTTGTCGTAGAGCCCTCCGCTCCCCCGCAAGTTCGCCAAGCTTGATACCCTCGACCCTGTGCTTCGAAGGCGCCGCTACTTCTTACTACCAATTTAGACGAGTTTTATTCGCCTACCTTTGCTTTAAGGAGATCTCAATACAATACAATACAATATACTCTCAGATCTCGCCCGCACCCGCCGGCGGGGGCGCGGCCAGAACCAAAATCAAAATTGAAAATCAGAGACGGAGCCCCTCAGGTGTCGTCTCCTTCACGATGTTTTTCAATATCAACGCGCTAGGCCGTGGTCCGAGGCTCCTTCGAGCCGCCCCTAGACGCGTTGGTATATGACTTTTTTTGGGGTAGAGTCTTCCGCTCCCCCGCAAGTCCGGTGAAGCTTGATTCGTCGTACCTTTTCGACACAAGCATAGGTCAATTCAAAAAAAAAAAAACTCACATATCTCCTTTCTTACATCTGTTACGCCCGCGGCGGCGGCGCGCCCGGGACTTAGGCGCGCCTGCGGAGCGTCAACTCGAAGGAAGATGATGATGAGGTGCACTGACTATAGTAGTGAAAACTCAATTAATTAGGCACTGATCAATTTAAAGTATTTTCACTCTAACTGCCTACTGTTAACAAGGTTTTTATAAAATAATATAAGTTACATTTTTGTGGAAAATGGCCGAGTAGCATGAGGCCTGGAGATGAAGTAAAAATAAAAATGGATGATTTTCGAATGAATTCTAAAATTAAATATTCAAATTTAGAGAAAGAAATGGTAAATGAGATGAGAAATGAGGTAGGAATGAGGCAACGAGGTAGCATGCAATGCACCTCGTTACACATCTACGAGGCTGGACAGCTTAAAATAGCAGCAAACTTAACCTTTCTGATCCTAAGTTACCTGGGCCTTTCCGCTCTTCAGTACCAATTAGGCCAAATAGCCCATTACGTGTTTTATGTTACTCTTTTCTTGTAACCTTTTTGTTGGATTCAAGCACCTTTTTGGTATTTAGAAAATATTATTAGGTTTTGAACGATTATTTGCAATTTCTTGTTCTAGACGAGTTTTTGTATGTTTATGTGTTTTTTGTACTGCCTTTTCCATCCCTCGCCACCATCCGCGTTAATAGTTTTTCTCATGGGAAAAAAAGGTAGCCTCCCTTCCTCAAAGTATATTCTACCACTATAGAAAATTTTTTACTTTCGCGTTTATAATATTATAGTAGGAAAAGTAGGAAATTAGAGAGCCTGTAAGGTATTTCTGATATGTTTACATATTTAACATCTTTATGTAAATATTGCCTGAAATAAATGGATTTATTATTATTAGTGGAGATTTACCTACTAAATACCTATAGTACCTACTTTAGTGCTACATACTGTTATTTAATTTATATTCCCGTCATAAAAAGGGCGCATACGACAATTTTTTTCAAAATTTCCTTAAAACACCGTTATACTGAGAAAACGATTTTGAGTAAAACGGTGTTCTTAACTAATTTTCAAAAAAAATTGTCAGTTGCGTCCTTTTGCGATATGGCGGCAGTATATTAGAAATAAAAAATAACTGATTCATATAAGGGCAGGCTTTATATGTAGAGACCAACTTTGATCAAATAAACGCTTTTTATAGTCTCACGTCATGAAATGTTTTATTTTATCCTATGATGAATCAATTATTTTGACTTTGACTAGAGTCTTTATAGAGAGAACAGAACAGACCTATTTTTATAGTAGGTCCTAAGAGAACAGCTGATTCATATACCGAATGCTTATTTTAAAAAACACCTGCAAATTCAAATATTTTACATAATTTTCGATAACCGATGCTCTTTTTCCTCCAGGAAAAAACTTGTAAATAAACAATCTGTTATTGAATGTTTTACTACAAAATAGAGGCCACGCGATCCGTGAATCATTAACGATTCTACAACCATGTTGCAGATAATCATTCGTCCTTAAAAAATATTGCATAGTACTAATTAATAAGAGACCAGGGTCGTAGTAATTGCCACTTTGGTGTAGTAATTTCAGTGACATCACCAAAGAGAATGAATGGTTCTTCAATCACCAAAGAGAATGAAAGGTTCATTCAATGATAGAATAGGGAAAATTGTCTATAGAAGTTCATTTAATTTGACCTTAAAAATTGTATAGGGACGATTTATATGGAAATAATAATTACTATGGAATCGATTTTAGAACCAGATTATTTAAATATTGGCACAATATTTACACTAATGCCATAACACGAAAAAAGAACTGTTTTATAATGTTTATTGAAAAGTTTATTGCTGTTATTAATCGTAAAAATACTTTGCTTTATTGTTAACGATATAGACTAAAACCTTTCTAAAATAACTCTAGACGGTCAAGAAATGTTAAGTATATTCGACAAATCGAGAAAAAAGAAGGCTTTTGTACAACTATGCAATATTAAAATTAAGAATTTAAACATGTTCTGTACGTATTGCAAAATTATAATCTATTTACCTTATTTGGTCTAAATACCATCTAGTTCATCTTAAAATACAGTCTTTTGATTAAAATGTTAAGGTACTACGATGTATATGACTAAATTCGCTTACAAACTGTTGACAGAAAAAATAGCGCGCTAACTTTATAATTGGAACTACGATTTTTCAACGGCCTGTAACGAACGGATTTGAATTCGTTTGTGGCCAGTGCGAAATTGCTTATTTCTTTTTCTTCCATTTCAAATCTACAGCAGAGTTCTGTTGTTGGCAATCAATTTTCAACAAAAAAATTTGCTACCCCTGCCTGATATGAAAAATTGATCTTACTTCAGAGCTTCGTGCAGGAGCACAAATGCCCCTATTTCTTTAGAGAGATATTATAGTCTTAATAATAAAAACAATAAAGTACAGAAGCCAGCACATGCGGTTGGACATTCGCACTACGAAATTCACCCCTACCGCTACGGAATACGGGCGCTCTCAAGCTTAACATGTCCAGCCACATCTGCTGGCTACTGTACTTTTAAAAGCTTACATTTAACTCCATCTCTAAACAAGTTGTCGCTGACTTATATGTAAATTAGTTCGCTATTATAATTTTGCGGCCGAAACCTTAAAAAAGACCTCGCCAATCTTATTGATTGCAGATACACACGAGATCAAACAATGATCGAACAAATTTTTGTTGTAAATAATAATCAATAGAAGAATAGTTTGTTTTGCTGGGCGAAAATTCAACATGGTTGCTCTGTAAATATTAGTACAGTGGTTGGACTCAAACGGAACAAATTGTCTTTAAATCTTATTTACTAAATAAATAGATTCGTTATTTTAAGCTTAACTCACCAAAAATCCAAAAACTCTTTGTCAAAAATAATATCACAGGCACAAAATAAAAAAGTGACATCCACAAATTTTCAAAAATTCAACAATGGCACAAACACTACAGCACTATTTTTTTTCGAAAAAATAAAACATTCGGAATTTGAATTTCGCGCCAACACTCAACAGGCGCGTGTGCATTCAGAGCCGTCGCCGCGTTAACACTGAACTTGAGATGCTCTTGCGTCGGCGGCGGCGGAGCTTGCTTGCCTTCAATGAAATCCTGATGTGGTACTATCGACCAAACGCCTTACTGCCGCTTTAATTAATACTTTGGATGTTTTCGAATTTAATGGAGTTTACCACCTGAAAAATAGTATTATTACTGAAAATAAGTAAATCCCTAACAAACAGATAAAACAAATTTCATATACATAAAATATAAATTTCAAGTATTGTAATAAATGTCATTTAGTTAATCAAACAAACTGTTACTTTACAAAAGAAAGTTGCAAAATCATTCGAGAAAGACAGGATGGACTTCAAAACGGTGTCTGGCATCAATCTATATAGGTGTCGCTGGTTGATTTATAAGACCTTCGCTCAAAAGTACTCCTAACTAGCAGAAAAATATCATGAAATTATAAAGGCATCATAATACTTAAACCTCACTTCAAATTCATCCATTGCTTTATTTCCCGTAATTTAATTACCTACAGCTAATAACAATTTAATTTAATTAATGTCGTCGCGGTAATTTTCCTTTTGCAATTTCCTAGTACGATGCTCAAAACACGTAATACACAATGACTTCGTAAAGTGGTAATGTGTCATTTTAATTAACATTCTTCTTACTGGCAACTACAAAATAATGATTATTTTTAAACTCCAAAGAGTTCCGTACCCGAGCCATAAAACGGTTTAAAAAGATTCGTTTTACCCTGGGCACAGAAGAAAATAATAGTACTAACCCGTACAGAAAGGACACTCCCGCTACCCCGCGCTAAAATGAGTTCCCCGCCCGATGTAACGCCCCACGCCCCGCACCTCGCAGGCACCGCGGGACTCTACCAGCGGTGTTCGGGGGTGTTTTACATAGCGCCTAGCGCCATTGACTTGTAGTTGATCATTAACAGCTCATATACGTCCCCACCGAGGGGCTCGAGCCTACCCTGATATCAGGGTGAATAGGCCTTAGTGGACCACGCTGGCCGAGTGCGGGTTGGTCAACTTCACACACAACCTTTGAATTTCTTCGCAGGTTTATGCAGGTTTTATCACGATGTTTTCCTTCACCGACTTGTAGTTGATATTTAGTTGTTAGTCAAAAAGAAGTAGGTTGTCAAAACGCGCTTTCTGTATGGAGTGCTCGCCCAGTGCCCTGGGCGCACACAGATGGAAAAAACCGAACAGAATGCAGATATTATATCGCGCACACACCAAGCGAGCAGTATGGCGAATGAGGCGCGCGGCCCAAGGAATATTGCGCTTCGCTTTCTAAACTATCTTACTTTTTTCGTATAGGTATTTAATTTTCAGATGTTCTAAATATTTTTATCAAAGTGGTGTACCATTTTTCATATACATCGCGAATCATTCATCATCATCACGAATCATCACGGTTTTGCAAAGTGATTTTAGGATTCATCTTTATGATCTTTTCCAGTACACTGATGAACAAACGCCTAATTAATCTCTACAAGGAACGGTATAGTCCAATTTCAGAATTAACTAAGAATTTCTGGTAACTGGGGATAAAGTAAGATCTATACATCTCAAAGAGAATAAATTCTCCGGAATATTATGAACATTCGATAGGTTCGTTTGGTAACACAAAAAGTAGTCTACCACACAAGTTACCGTTACGTAACATCTGTCACTTGTGTTTTTGTAGAAAATGCTCTCGATTCTGTTACTCATTGTCTATACCTTGTGCTTCGTAGGCAGACGTACTACAAACTAGGCTGCGAGGCGTCGGTGTCTTATAAGGGATTCATAAAGGCGAACAATCCAAAAATAGCACAGAGTGTTGTTCTGGGTACCCAACAACTGCGAACCCCAAACTACACCTGCAGCTAATTCACCCACCACGCTCAACTAATGTATTACTAATAGTTACGATGGATGTTAGAGCAAGTTTACCAATTTTATTACGGCTGTTTTCTGCTGTGTAGTTTGTAGGTCATTCCAACGATTTTTCAAAGAACCCGCATTTACACCATGTACCTATTAGTTCGAACAAATCAAGACTTTGTTTTTATTGTGTTAGAATTGAGATGAATGCTACTTCTTATTAGCCAAACTTTCCCCGACGCAGCCCTCAGGAAAAGTTACTTTTCGCAATTTGTTTCTCAGAAACTCTTGACTCGAAAAAATATGAGTTCTAAGTGACTTAGTAACAAATAGTAGCTCAGTCACGCACAGAAAAATAAGCCGTAACATTGTGTTATTAATGTGCATATTAGTGTGAACGGGCATATATGACGCTAATGCTTGATAGCAAATAATTTGCTGGGTTATTCCCTGACGGCCAGTTCCTTGCAAAAGAAACTGCTATATGTAATTATATACACAGCATTTCACAGTTCTGTCTGCATGAGTCAACGTTTTTGTTAAATGCTATTTATGTTTCTTTTCTTAAAATCTTTCCAATGATATCGAACCTACGTCATAGTTTTGTATCATTTACGAGAATACATGTATTTGCTAAGTGAATAAATACATTTATGTGTAATGTAAGAGATTTTTCAGTTCTCACGAAGAAATAGAGAAGCAAAAGGAAACAAAGAAAAAATGCTTTCACTTAAAAACCTATCAAAACAAAACCTATATAGGTAAAGCCTTATCAGAAAAATAAATTACTAAAATTCAATAAAACAATTTTGAAATTTTGAAAGCTAAAATAAAATATTGATTAACCATACGAGAGCAACCCCAGCGACTGTCTACCTTTCTCACAATTTCCCAAGATCTTAAGGCCACACTGGCTGGCGGGTTCGTACTGTTTCGTCACTACCTCAGTAGTTACTGACTCACTATGTAAATGACCACTTTGGTCTGGTGAGCAGTGAGGTTATTTACTCAGGTACTTAGCAAATTAATAATTAATTCCTCATTATTATGACGTTTACTAAAACTCTTTGTTACCTTTGTTAGCTCACAGAGAGACGGAGCCCCTCAGGCGTCGTCTTCTTTCCGATGTTTTTCCGTATCAACGCTCTAGGCCGTGGTCCGAGGCTTCCTCGAGCCGCCCCTAGACGCTTTGGTACATGACTACTTAGGGGTAGAGCCTTCCGCTCCCCCGCAAGTCCGGTGAAGCTTGATTGGTCGTACCTTATCGACTCAAGCATAGGTCAATTTAAAAAAATATATCTCACAAACGTACCTACGCCAGTGACTTTCTAGATGTACTGCGCCAGAAATTTTCATACGTCCGTAAAACAAGGTTGATCATCATCATAAGTCCACTGCTGGAAGGCCTCCCCTAAAAGCCTCCGCAACGATCCTGCTTGGCCCGCATCCAGCGGCTTCCCGCGACCCTCACCAGATCGTCGGACCTGAGGCCTGCCCACGCTTCGTCTTCCGATGCTAGTCCGGGCCATCCTACGTCATCAAAATTTTATACTGGTACGCTGGCTTTCCCGCTTCCTCGTGCGGCTATATTTTTCTCTCGGTCTATCGCTGATGACGTAGACATGTTCCGACATCAAATTACTTGCTAAGCCATGATGTTGCCTATTTGGATATTACCTTATATAATTATAAAAATACTATTGGTGTACAATATTCACCACCACCCCTCGTAGTTTCCGTCTTTTATCAGTCTCCTCACCCTGAGGTTGTCTGGAAGATATTATTGCTATACCAATAAGGCCACCTGTTGACTTCTCTATCATAAATTTAATGTATACAGTGCAGTACAAAAATAATGTATTAATACCTATCCTATAGGATAAAAATACAAATAAATAAATATTAAGTTAACGATAGAATTTAAAAGCGGCAAGATTATTTTTCTATAAGATTTTTCTAGGTATCAATAAATAATATGTATTTGTATTTATATACATATAAAAGTAATGCCTTCATTCTGAGAGCGAATTTCAGAGCTATAAATACAATATTGTAAAGAATTATCCTCTAGCTATACTTACAAGCAATAACAGATCTTCGTGCATACACATAAGCATTGCAACATTGCATGTCGGAAGAACATAAAACATTATTGTATACTTATTGCTCAGTAAGGGCATCTAATTTACAATCATAATGTTTCACGTACGACCCGGCACATGTTCTGATTATATTGTGTACAATAAACTGTAAATAAATAAATAAATTGCGTGAATATCACTCACACAGCCAAATTTTGCTTCCGTTCTACGACCACAATGTACTCGTATTATATGAAACTACTAGCGACCCGCCCCGGCTCCGCACGGGAAAATGGTTATTGTGGGTTATCCTTCAGTATATTATGCATGTATTATACATATTAACCTTCCTCTTGAATCACTCTATCTATTAAAAAAAACCGCATCAAAATCCGTTGCGTAGTTTTAAAGATTTAAGCGTACAAAGGGAGGGACATAGGGACATAGGGACATAGGGACGGAGAAAGCGACTTTATTTTCTATGTAGTGATGATTATCATATCATACTATTATTATAAAGAAGAAAGTGTGTGTGTATGTTTGTAATGAATAAACTCAAAAACTTTTGAGCCGATTTCAAAAATTCTTTCACCATTAGAAGATTTACCGCGGGAAAATGCCTCATTCCCACGGTAAAAACTGTTAACGCGGGTGGAGCCGCGGCGGAAAGCTAGTATGAAATAAAAATGTAGAGGTCGAAAATCTCTGAACGTGGAGAAAAATTATAAAAAAGCGGCCAAGTGCGAGTCGGAATCGCCCATGAAGGGTTCCATAGCAGCCAGTAACATAATATAAAAGTTTTTGTAGTTCGTTGTGACTTTGATCGATGTTTTAATAATAGTGAAAGGTAAATTGCGGTTTACGATTTATGACGTATTAAAAAAAAACTACTTACTAGATCTCGTTCAAACCAATTTTCTTTGGAAGTTTTCATGGTAATGCACATTATATATATTTTTTAGTTTTATCATTCTCTTATTTTAGAAGTTAGAGGGGGACACACATTTTTCCACTTTGGAAGTGTCTCTCGCGCAAACTATTCAGTTTAGAAAAAAATGTTATTAGGAACCTAAATATCATTTTTGAAGACCTATCCATAGATACCCCACACGTATAGGTTTGATGACAAATTTTTTTTTTAGTTTCATTTCTATGTATGGGCCCCCCCTAAATTTATTGTTTTTTTTCTATTTTTGTAAGAAAATCTTAATGCGGTTAACAGAATACATCTACTTATCAAGTTTCAACAGTATAGGTATTATAGTTTCGGAATAAAGTGGCTGTGACATACGGACGGACGGACGGACAGACAGACAGACAGACATGACGAATCTATAAGGGTTCCGTTTTTTGCCATTTGGCTACGGAACCCTAACAAGTCATCTATGAAGTGATTTAGAACTTAGTATCCAGATTTTTTTGAATCTTTTTGTTTCACAGTTTGTCTGTTTGTACGGGCTAATCTCCGAAACTGTTGGACCGATTTGAATGAGATTTTGCATGGTGGTACCTTATATCCCGTCTCAACATCTTAGATACTTTTAACTGCGAAAAATTAAAGAGTTCCCGTGGGATAGTTAAAAATTACTACGTAAAAGTCAAAACACAATGCGGGCGTAGCCGCGGACAGAGAGCTAGAGTATTATAAATGATTAAGCGCAAATAAATTTGTAATAGTGCGCACTCTAAATTGGGACCGGTCATAGATTCTTTTGAGTCTGTATACTTATATATTAGTATAGTTTAAGATTCAGAATTTTATATTTATTTATTGTAACGGTATAATATTTCCATGTAACTGACTGCACAGTAATGTCGGTATGTCAATGATTATTAGATTATTACTATAATACCTTGTGTACGTGGTTACTCTTTGCTGACATTTTATTATAAACTAGCTTCCCGCCGTGGCTCCGCCCGCGTCAATAGTTTGTCCTGTGGGAATGAGGAATTTTCCCGCGGTAAAAGTTAGCCTATGTTCTTCCGCAAGGTTTATTCTATCTTGTGCCAAGTGTTACCAAAATCGGTTCAGTAGTTTCGGAGGCTATTCAATTATTAGAAATATTAAAGGTATTTTTTTTACACCTTGGATTACATTATTGAAGTTTTAGTAAGGATCCCTAATTTTTTTAAATAAAATATAGCCTATGTTACTCAGGGATCATGAAACTTTTCAACAATGAAAGAGTTTTTGAAATCGGTTTAGTAGTTTCGTAGCTTATTCGATGCAAACAAATAATCGAACCTTTTTTCTTTATAATATTAGTATAAATTATCATAAACATTAACTTAGATGGTCTTAGATCATAGACAACGTATGTCTAGGTAGATATTAATAGTTTTATTGATATATTAAAATGGTTATAAGACTCTAAAAACCAACACTTGAAATCAGGCAAGCACAGGCCTTAGTCGACCACGCTGGCCTAGTGCGGGTTGGTCAACTTCACCCACAACCTTTAAATTACTTCGCAGGTGTGTGCAGGTTTCCTCACGATCTTTTCCTTCACCGTAAGAGCATCGAATAAACGTACATATAGATTCGAAAATCAAAAACACATTGGTACGTGCCGAGGTTTGAACCCGCGAACTTTCGAATGGAAGTCAACGCTTTGTCCTTATATTTTTAGTACAAGTTCGACCCATTTTTGCGTCAGCATACATCTTTATGTACCACTACATATACTGTGTGTATACTCTATCTATATACCAATGATATATAGTACAGTACAATGGGAACATGTCCATAACATATGAGCTATATGCTATTACTAGCGACCCGCCCCGGCTCCGCACGGGAAAATGGTTATTGTGGGTTATCCTTAAGTATATTATGTATGTATTATACATATAAACCTTCCTCTTGAATCCCTCTTTCTACTAAAAAAAACCGCATCGAAATCCGTTGCGTAGTTTTAAAGATTTAAGCATACAAAGGGACATAGATGGGGACATAGGGACAGAGAAAGCGACTTTGTTTTATAATAATAAATGCTATTATATTCAAAGAGTTCAAAGAATTTATTTTTTAACTTTTGGATATTACATCACTTAGTTAGTTATTGTAGCGTAGTCTAAAATCAGCTTAACTGCTGAACTTACAAAATGACAATCTCGCTCGTCAGCAGTTGCGCGTGATCAAGATCTCTGTACCAGGCAGGGACGTGACATCAGTGACATAATGAATACTAGTCTGCCAGATTTATCACAATAAACACGACTAGATATATCATCGCGTTGCCATTATTACTGGCTTGCCCGCCTACGTACATCAATCACGGGTTTATTTGAGTTAATGAGTTTTTGTGAAGACATAAATGGTATATTATTCACTTGTTTATCTCCACCCAGGTTGCATTTTGTATTAATTAACTTGATACATCATCAACATTGTATAAAATAAAGTCGCTTTCTCTGTCCCTATGTCCCTCTCTATGTCCCTCCCTTTGTATGCTTAAATCTTTAAAACTACGCAACGGATTTTGATGCGATTTTTTTTAATAGATAGAGTGATTCAAGAGGAAGGTTTATATGTATAATACATGCATAATATACTTAAGGATAACCCACAATAACCATTTTCCCGTGCGGAGCCGGGGCGGGTCGCTAGTCTGAAATAAACAGTACATTCTAAAGATTGTACACTAGAGCGAGCTTAACTCTAAATAGAGAATTCTTCCAGACAACCCAAAATTATTTTGAATACTAGCTGTCTGCCCGCGGCAACGCCCGTGTTGTTTTTCGACTTTTCTATCCCTAGTAGTAATCTAGTTATTTTTAACTATCCCACGGCAACATTTTATTTTTCCGCGATTTAAAGTATTCAAGATGTTGACCGGGGATATAAGGCACCACCATTTAAAATCTCATTCAAATCGATCAAACAGTTTCGGTGATTAGCCCGTACAAGACATACAGAGAAATAAAAAAATCTGGATATGTTCTATATCGCTTGTTACATCCCCCTGAATCGGTTATTAGCATGTTTTTTGTATGTACAGATTTTCGAACTCCACAGTTCTATAATATAGATAGCAGGAACAAGACAAGTCCCGTAGATTGCATAATATGACATGTTAATTGACTGGGTTCGAAGTTTGTACCAACGCTTTTTGGAAGTTACGACCTTGAGAATAGAATAGAATACACCACAAACGTAAAATCACGAGAAATTCATAAAAAAAATTTTTTTCTTATAAAATATCATCCCTGATTTTCGTTTGATGTCGAGTTCCGAAAACCAGCCAGTAGTACCAACACCAACCTGGTTCCAAAAAAGAAAACTTGGATTTCAAAGTACTTTTAAAATATGTCATGTATGAAGGTCAGAATTAGTAAACGTACATAAAGCTGTGACGTCAAAACTATTTAGTTGTCAACCAGTTTTGATACTATTAATTTGCAATTCTAATTATGTTTGTGCGTCGGTTGCTTGTCGTAAACATGAGAATTAGGGTCAAATTATTAAAAAATATATGTATTTTTGTTTTGACTAACTTCACACTTCTTGAAAGAAGTAAGCAGGTAGAGACCTCGAAGGATACAAATAACGATATATTACTTTTATCGGTATCGAATATCTATCAATAAATCGAAGCAAAAATGAAAATCATTGAGCTTGGGCAGGGACTTGAACCCGCATCTTCTGGGTGTACCACCACAGCTCCATCTATCATAGGTAGTTATTACAAAATTATTAGTAGGTCTGGGAAACAAACAACTACCATAAAATCTATGTTGCAGGTGTGCATAAAATCCCGTAAAATAAAATAACTGTGTGGCAACCCACACAGTTATTTTAGTATTTTCAACAAATTTTATACAATACAAATATTCTATAAATTTTTTATTTTTGTTTCCAAGAAAAGTTATTTTGTGAAATCTGATTTAAGTCTTTTATATTAACGGATTTATTACCGAACCAATGGCGCACAAGCCCTACTACATAATTAATTACCTATACATCCTTGCAGTTTTTATTTGTTAAGTCGTCACTTATTGTTACTCTATTTTCTTCTATATCCATGAACTACTACTGTATTAGCGTCCATAGAAAGAATACCCGCGAACCGCACTCTTTTCATTTGAATTGGGGGTCGCGAGCTCCAACTTCTATGTCGTTTGTGTTTTGTTTTTCTCCTCCCCGCGCACTCCTCTCGCCTCCCGCTGATGCCATGTTTGCGCATAAAATGTACCTATTCCAGGTGTCTTCTCTGTTAATTGTACCTACGTAATTCATCAATGGCCCTCACTCTTATCTTATTCAAATAGTTAATGATACAACCTTGCCTCCTCAAAGTGACATCAAGGACTAAAATAATATTATACTTCCTCGCGACGAGCAAAAACTATACAATTTGCTTATACTATATTATACTGAGGTTAGATGTCAAGAACAGCGAACAATGGGGGGCACGGGCACAAGTTACTTACAATCAAGTTGTTATATTATAAGAAATCGCCAGGTTTTATATAAACTTTTTTGTAGTTTGTTGACATGCCTTTATCATCATCATTATTGTGAACCTGCGTAAACAATGTATTGATATAAATAATAGTTTAAACTGAATTTACAAAATACACTTCTACGCTATAATCTGAAAAAGTGTTTTAAATAAATCTAAACAACCTTATCAAGCAATATAAACATTCTTTGTAGCCCAAGCCTAAAACAGTGATTTGTAATAATTTAAGGCATATTTACTATAAAAAATGTTCAGTTCGTGCTCGTTGGCCATATTTTTATTCTTGTCGTAAATTCAAGAAAACTTAACCATTCTTCGTCGCTCTATTAAAGTTATTAATTCTCTCTTTTTATTTATTTTTTTAGTTTCTTTCTCCCTTGTGGGAAAGGCAAAGGGATTTAAGCCCATACAGCCTAGTCTTTAGTAGTTTCTTGCATTATCCAAGTTTAATGTCTTCAGTCATTATTTCTTCAGTTTCATTTCGTCGTCTTTAGTAATTTCTTGGTAGTTTCATTTCTTGTTACGGGATCATTGAAATGCAAGGGTGGTTCTTACATTCCAATGATACTGAAGTTTAACGCGGGGTATCAAACCAGAAACAGCTAACCACTCATTATTTCTCACTTTCATTGAATAGTTCTTCTTTAACGGCACATTATCGCACTAATTCCACCATATTAACACCACAATTACCATGAAAAACTAATTTTAAAAAGGACGAAACAATGAACTCGCCATTTCCTCTCGATTCCCGCGTAAAACTCCTTCTCTCTTTTTAATTGCCGGTGACTTTTTTTTTCTTTATGGCAATTTACACAACGATGTTTCTTCAAAAAATATTATGGTATTCTTTGTTGCCCATGTTGCCAATGTTTTGTAAATTACGGCATTCACTATTTCATTTACAAATAATATTTTTCGGTAGTGAATTCTACTCGTACAGTTGTTAACCATTACTGGCTGACCATATTATCATTAATTCGTAAAAAAAAACATTCTTCGTAATCTTTGTTGCCATTACTTTGTAAATTACGGCATTCACATTAATAAAAAAAATCGATAGTGAATTCTACTTGTACCATTTTCATACTGGCTGATCAATAATATTATGTAATCTTTGTTGCCAGTGTTTTGTAAATTACGTCATTCACTATTTCATTTACAAAAAATATTTTTCGTTAGTGAATTCTACTCGTACAATTTTTATACTGGCTGACCATATTGTCATTAATTCAAAAAAAGTAAATCATTCTTCGTAATCTTTGCTGCCAGTGTTTTATAAATTACGACATTCACTATTTAATTTACAAAGAATATTTTTTGGTAGTGAATTCTACTTGTACAGTTTTTATACTGGCTGACCATTTTGTTATTAATTCGAAAAAAGTAAAACATTCTTCGTAATCTTTATTGCCAGTACATTGTAAATTACGGATTTCACTATTAATTAAAAAAATCGTCGTTTCTATAGTGAATTCTACTTGTACAATTTTCATACTGGCTGACCATATTGTCATTAATTGGAAAAAAAAAACATTCTTCGTAATCACTGTTGCCAGTGTTTTGTAAATTACGGCATTCACTATTTAATTTACAAAAAATATTTCTCAATTGTGAATCCCATGAAAGAAGAAAAAAATTTACGCGCCCAATTTTTTCTTCCAGGTAGGTGGGAAAAATCCGCGCTACTTTTCCATATCGTCATTATAATAATCGAATAAAATAAAACATTCTTCGTAAGGCGTTGTCCTAATAGAACGCGACTACGCGACCATCGCAAGTTCGCGCGAACGCGCGACTGTCAAATGTATGAAGAAATCGTTCAATCGCGCGATCGTCTTAGGACACATATTCGACTTCAATATGTTTGATCACGCTTTCGTACGAGTAAAGTTCGCGCGAATCGCGTAGTCGCGTTCTATTAGGACAACGCCTAATCTTTGTGCAGTGTTTTTTTTTTTATGGGATATTTATCATCTCTGGCAAGGCAACATGGACAACAAAATTATTGTTATTTATTTATTTATACCTATTTATTTATTTGTAAATTATAGTTAACATCAAAAAAGCCTTAGTCCATCCAGTGTAAAAACATACACACATACACATATTTAAATTTCGAAAACAAGCGCGCAGGAAGCGAATCACCTCTTCCTGATTTCTTGGGGAATAACGCTACGACGCGCTACGACATGCTACGACGTAGCAACACGGCTACGTTCATATCGCTGACAACGGAAAGCAGAATCGGTCGGAATAAAGTATAAAACTTTTAAAACTAGGACAACTTTTAATGTACACAAAATATACTTTCGAATAAAAGAACTTAAAAAGTTACTAACGTATAGTTTTCTTGTTTTAAATAAAGGCTTTTCGTTTTAAGTCTTTTAAGTTCTAAAAAATCAGCTAAATTATGAATCGATATTTTCTGATCATTTTTAGATGATTCATGTACCTACTGAATATAAAATAAATTATTTTAGATTCAGTCATCATCTTTTATGTAAGTGAATATCGTTCTTATAAATATGTAATACAAATATGAGAACATCCAAACACACATAACTAAACTTTGATATTAATAAATTAGTAGGTATTATGTTATGCAATGAGCACATAAACACATAATTATGAGTATTACCTAACAATAACAAAGTCTCGACCTAACACCTTTTTATACACATAACGCTATTAAACTAATTACTTACAAATGCATAATCTAGTTAGGGTCGTTTTATACTATTCTTATATTAGAAACAGAATAATCATTCTAACCAGTAATTGTCAATGCAATACCATGTTTATTTTTCCTTCTTCCAGGCATAAATAAAACAACAGATTACGATAACATGCAGAATTATACGAGGAAAAGTAATTTAATTAAAAAGGAGAATATAATAAAGTAATTTTAAAATAATCTAAAACTGATTTCATCTTAGTATACTAATAACTTCTCTGTGTTTTCATTGGATGAATTTAAAAATGTTACACAAAGAATCTGACCCCAAACTAGGCAGAGCCTGTATTTATGTATGTATGTAAGTAATAGCTAACAGGCTTTTACCGCTTGAAAAGCAAAAATCTAAGCAAGGCTTCTGCTACAGTTAGATATCCTCAAAATCTATAATATTTAACAATTAAATTACATTGATAAAATCCTGTTTTACGTAGGTATATCTACAATAATAAGTATAAAAGAGAGAATCAGCTTTATAAAGATGAAAATTAATGATAATCTCTGCCAAATTAAAAGTTACAACGCTTCAGCTAAAAGTTCGTTAACAATCTGTGCAATTTGGCCCGGGGATTTATAATTTTAAATTCGTATAATTATGTCTGAGTAATATAATCCTATAAATACCTATACGTTTTGAAATGATAAAATACAAATTATTTGAAAAGTTACTCTGTTATAAATGGGTCTTACATGCGTCATTAATGAATATAGAAATGTGGTATATTGTGGTATAGAAATTAAGGTTGCTTGGTAGAAATTGTTACCTTTAGCAATAAGACCGCCTACACCCTATTTGCTATACATTAATGTGTTCAATAAAGTACCTATATCTATTCTAAAGACAAATATTTTTTATTTAGAAGAATACAAGCAATTTAATTGCTAACCCTTAAAGGATTAAAAAATAATGTTGTTTTAAAAGTGTAGTACTGAGTTTTTCATGCCAATGTATTTAGCTCTACAAAATTTTACTTCACTACGTGTACCGTTAATCAAAAAATAAAAGGCGCTATCCTTCTTCCCGTGGGAAATACCACGATTTTCAGCAAATATCAGGAGCTAAAGTTATACTTTACATCCCCTGGGTAGGCGTTTCGTAATGAAACAGCAGCGCACACATTGCGTGAACCTGCCAGCTATGTTCAAACTGATATCGCATCGCCTCTTTTAGATTGTTTGATCTCTTTTTTTATTGCTTAGTTAGACTTGTACATTGTTTGAGACGAGAGCCGGTCTTGGATTGAGCGAAGCTTTTTTAAGCTTCTTAAATGACGTCATTAAGTGTTTTTTAAGTAACTTGCACAAAATTTCTTGGAATATAATATAGATAAATATTGCGACCGGAAGGTCCACATAGACAATGTGTGCGACAAATTGAATAAGTTTATTTTTGCATTGCGCCGGTTTAGAACCACGACTTCTAAGGAACCACACGGCTTAAAACATTTTTTATGAAACATGCAGTTCACACAACATTAAACTTCAAGTTTTATTTGAAATACAAACCAGTTTTGAACCCGTCTAGTTGTTTAGCAATTTCGGTATTATTTTATTGTAGTTGATAAATTAGTTTAACCCGTCGGAGCAGCAGTGTTGTAAAAATGACCTTAGGATCAATCTACCTCGCCTGCCAGTAGCTATTTTTGTTTGAATTAATCTTACCTACACGCAGTAGCCGTCTTTTTCTATAAAAAGTTTTTTTTTTTAAATACCTACATGTGTGATTCAATCAAACCTTTTAAGAAGTGTAGGGCCTCCAAGAATGTAAATCCTTATTTTGTTTTAATCTTAGAACTTTTATAAAATAATAATAATACTAGTATTTAGGGAAAAGAAAAATCAAAAATAAATCTAAAAATATTTATTTACTTCTACCACAATGTCTCTAGCTATTGGCAGGATCCTCATTTTAAGCATAGGAATGCCTGTGGCAGAAGGTCCCGCTCTTTCTTATCTTAGAGTACATAAGTACCTACATTATTCTAATACGAAATGTTGTTTTTGTTTTTTATTAACACTGGTTTTATCAAAATTATTAACTGTGTAAGTAAAATGTGTATTTATGGTGTTTATGTCAAACAAACTGCCTAGTTCGATATAAATAAGACTCATAAAAAACCTCGTCCTTATAAATTAAGAAGAGGAAGCTTTAAAAAAGACGAGGACTGATGTTTTCCTATATGAATATTCTGACGCAAAACTGTACTACCTAATTAACTTTTTCTAAAGTTCAACGAATGACGCATGTTTTACAATCTCTTTTTTTCTTTTTTGTAGCACTAGCTTTGTATGACGACGTCATTCGAACCTGCAAGTATACTATCAGCGATATTATGATTTTATTCTGTGCTTTATAGCATAAAAGTTCTTCACTAGCGCCATCTTACATTTAAGTAGAGAACTAACACAAAGGTACTGTTTCATAAACGTTGCGCCGCGCAGCACTTCGTAGCTCATGTTAGTTTCTGAATTCTTTAACAGATGGCAGTCAAATAACAAATACAACCACAATGCATCTTTTCGCATTTTAATAGTTTGATACATTTTTATTTTAACCGACGAGTTTGCATGATGATGCATGACTAATAAATGTGGTTAAAGCGAAAGAAGTATGTCTAAATCGTAGCAAGTGGAAGGAAGTAGTCTCTGCCTACCCCTCCGGGAAAGAGGCGTGACTGTACGTATGTATGTATTTATATTTTAAAAATAGATAGATATATAGATAAAATTATTATTCTCTACAATGACGATAGTAAATAGGTAATAACCACCTAATAAATAGGTAATTCCACCACTCTACCGCCATCTTGTAAATTTATTTATAGCTAATACTCGTACATGACAATTTATTTATTCAGCAATCTTAAGTAAAGCATGAGTAGTAAATAATGTTAAAATGTCGAGTATATTTTATTTCATACAAAAGACATAAACGCGTTTTGTATTTAATGAATGAGTTGTAAAAGAGTTGTCACTTCAATTAAAGTTTATGTTGTATTCAATGTTCAACATAGAGTACTTTAAGTTAACCCTTTATATATTTGTTTCCTACTTATGTAAATACTCCGATTCTAGGAACACTGGAAACGCAATGCCTAAATAAATAAGTTTACAGAAATTATTCTACCCTTCCGCCAGTTGCAAATAAATATCTTATAGTACATTTAAAACAAAAGAAAAATTTTGTTTTAGAATTTATAATCTCCTCGGCAATCCGGGTCAAAAAAGATTTAATTTATCTGGCAGAAACTGTAAACATCCTAAACTATTTGAAACAAGGATGTTGTAAGTACTAATTCGAAATCACTGAACATTTTTTCTTCCTAACACTATTTGTAATGCTAAAAGCAGCAGAGTTGGCAACATTTAATTTTGGTCATGGTGGCAACATTTATCATTTTTCAGAGACAGACTTTAGTCCAACAGTGAAGTGTTACAATAGCAGTAATTGTAATACTTTTTGCTTAATTCCTATAAGATGTTTTTCGACACCACCCCTTCCGTAATGAAATGATTGCTAGAATTGGGACTAGGCAGAACATTACAATTTATTACCTATAATTTTCTTAGATAACAAAAGGAGTCAAGCTCATAAAATGTTCTTAGGTCATGAGTCTTGAATAAACACTGTAACAAAAAATAAAAATTCATTAAGAGATCTAATTTTTGTATTGTAGCATACTTTGTAGTAACTATAATAATTAAATTATAATCGAAGCGAAAAATTAAGATCATTGAGCTTGGGACTTGAACCCGCATCTCCTGGGCTATCCGGGCCGTACAGGCGCACCAGGCGCGCAGGTGTCATCTGTTGAAAAATCAATAAACTATAATAATGGTGAAGAATCATAGCTTACTAAACTCAGAAGTCAGAAGGATACAAGGAAACACCATACATTCAAACCAAACAGTATTGAATATTAAAAAATGTCTTTCTTTCTCTATATCACTATCACTACATAGTATAAAATAAAGTCGCTTTCTCCGTCCCTATGTCCCTATGTCCCTATGTCCCTATGTCCCTATGTCCCTATGTCCCTATGTCCCTATGTCCCTATGTCCCTATGTCCCTCCCTTTGTACGCTTAAATCTTTAAAACTACGCAACGGATTTTGATGCGGTTTTTTTTAATAGATAGAGTGATTCAAGAGGAAGGTTTATATGTATAATACATGCATAATATGCTTAAGGATAACCCACAATAACCATTTTCCCGTGCGGAGCCGGGGCGGGTCGCTAGTTTAAAATATAAAAATACTAGTTTCCTCCCCGTGCGCTGCGCTAACAGTTTCTCCCGTGGGTGGGAATGAGGGATTTTCTCGCTGTAAAAGGTAGCCTTAATGTTATTCTAATGTACCTGTAAGCTAAATTATTGTAAAGTTTCATTAAAATCCATTCAGTAGTTATCGCGTGAAAGAGTAACAAACATCCATACATCCATCCAACCTCACAAACCTTCACGTTTATAATATTAGTAGAATAGGAAAGGATAATAGGTTGCGATTACCAACTCTATTTGCGGACAAATACGTTGACGTTCAAACAGTATTAAAGCAATGGGACAAAAGTCAATGCAGAAACACTGACTTACAAACTTGTTTTTACAAAAATCTCAATGTATGGAAAGTATGGTTCCAAATTTTCAAGCAAAATAGGCGCGCTGGACGTCGAGATGCGGAAAATAGCCCGTTGTACTAACTAACTAAAATGGTCCCAAATTCCATACTTCGAAAGGCACTTTTAAAGCCGTTGGTCTCGGCTACTATCTACGAATGTAGTCGTTACATGACCCATGTCAGAAGCCTGAGGCGGCTGACTGTAGGGTTTGTGAGGTACGAATAGCCAATTAATTTTAAATATTATTTTCGTTTAAACCGTGTCATAAATCTGCAATTTAAGAATTTAATCACACTAATATTATAAAGGTGAAAGTTGAGCGTGTGAGTGTGTATGTTTGTTACTTTCACGTCTAAACGGCTGGATTGATTTTAATAAAATTTGGTATGGAGTTAGCTGACACCCTGGATTAACAAATAGGCCACTTTCTACCGCGGGAAAATAACTCATTCCCAAGGGAAAACCTGTTAATCTAGTATTACTTACACGAAAAAGGGCTAAACTTAAGCGCACACATCCACAGGCGTTTAACTATGACATAAACCTTCACCATGAGACCGTCACGCGAACTTAGACAGTTGTGCAATAAAAACCGAGAAACAACATACAAAATACGTCGTAAAAAGCGACAGAGTCAACAAGCCGGCCATCATACGCAATTATATAATTATTTTCGCAATGGCCTGACCGACCCATTACTTCCGTAACGCGGCATAAGCAGATTTGAGTATAGTTTAATTTGATGATGTATCTTATTTAGATAATTTCGTATTTTTGAAGAAAGTAGATAATATCTGATAATTTATACTAAGTATATAATAAAATATAATAAAACTGAAGAGTCGGGTGTCTGTACATAGATGTTTTTTTTTTTTTCAAAAAACTGATTGCAGATGATAAAGGGAGTGTAGCTGAACACAAAAATAAAAGTTTAAAAAAATAATCCGTCTGTCTGTTTGTACACGCTAAACTTTGGAACAAATTGACGGATTTTGATGGAACTTTACAATAATATAGCTTATACATCAGAATAACACATAGGGTACTTTTTACCGCGGGAACATACTTCTTTCCCATTAGAAAACGGTTAACGCGGGCACAGCCAGTGTTGTTGTTGGAAAGCTAGTGTTGTATAAACTAGTATTAAGAGGTCAGCGGCCTACCGGCTAGAATCAATTTTCTATTGAGTATTAAGTTTATTCGACGCTTTTACCCTGTGTGAAGTTGACCAACCCGTACAGGGCCAGCGTTGTCGACTAAGGCCTATTCACTCTGATTCTTACGCTCGACTCTTTTGTTGGAGACTTATATTATAGGGGCTCTTATTATAGGTATTATATCCTACCAATATTATAAATGCAAAAGTTTGTAAGTATGAATATCCGTCCATGTATGTTTGTTACTCTTTCATGCAAAAACTGCTGAATGGATTTTAATGAAACTTTACAGTAATCTAGCTTATACATCAGAATAACACTTGCCCAGCTTCGCGTTGAAGTCCCCCATAACAACAGTGAAGTGAGACTCGGAAGTATGTATGGCTGTTGAGATGTTCTCACACATTTCCTCGACCTCAATATCGGGGTGTGCCGAAGTAGGCGCGTATACCTGTATGACCTTCAACGAATACCTTTTGGTAATTCTGAGTATAAGGTATACTACCCTTGCCGACACACTCTCGACCTTGATCACGTTGTTCACAAGGGACTTGTGGACCAAAAACCCGATAGCACCTTGGACAGATCTTCAAATAATCTTATTCATAAGAAGATTCACCTTCAAATAAGCGAAAAAAGAATCAAACTTAAAACTATTTTTAACTTGCTTTAGATAGCAATTTTAAAAGGCTTGTGTTGATTCAAAAGGAGATATTATAAAATTTGTATTCTGAATATATATTATGCTCGCATAGGTAAAACAACTAAAAATTAAATTGACCTGTTTGGCCAGTCGATCGGTATTTTAATGTAACCTGTATAAAACCTTTAGAACATTAATCTTCCTACGCTAATCGTTTATATAGGCAATAAATACTATAAAAATATACATTCGCCAATCATACTTGCAACTGGGCTCGGCTGGAAGGACCTAGAAGTTGCCGCACAAGATCGAAAAAAGTGGAGATCTCTTCTGCGAGCCCTATGTCCCTGATGAGGGATTACAGGATTACATCATCATCATCATCATCATCAATCATACTTGCATCTGAACTGATAAGTCAGTTGATAGGACCGTTGACTTCCATTCAGAAGTTCACGGTTCAAGCCTTGACACGTACCAGTGTTATCGATTTTCGAACTCATAATGTACATTTGACGCTCTTACGCTGATGGCTTTGATGATGGAAATCATCGTGAAAACAACCTGCGAAGAAATTAAAAAGTTGTGTATGAAGTTGACCAACCCGCACTGGGCCAGCGTGGTCGACTAAGGCCTATTTACTCTAATTTCATTACCGGTCATCATTTACCGGAAAACCCGGTAGGGTATTTGAAGTAAACCTGAAAGGGTTGCTAACCCAAAAAAAAAACATCTAAAGCAAGAACAAAAAAAATTAATAAATCTCGTTAAATTGCAAAATTTAAATGGAACTTAATTTATAATGGGAATTGTTGCTTGCTTTAACATAAAAATATACACGTGGCCACCCCCCAGAGCAGGTGTTTTATTACTCTGGTCAGGGTTATACATGTACCTATACATTTAAATAATCTCCGGCAGCACAAAGTTTGCCGGAACACAAAGTTTGCACAAAGTCAGCTAATATCTCATAGGTATAAATAATATAATTTCCAAGTAAGCTCATTAGTTTGTACCTACAGCAAGCAAAATCAAAAGTTCTAAATTCAAACTATGATTGTTCTACTTACTTCACAACAAAAATGCTTACAAATCGATCAAACACAGAAATATGAAACGTACCAAAGTAGGCATTGTAGAGCTATGCGTCCACCTAGAATTGTTTTTAATTGTGCCAATTTATTTAAAACATTTCTTGCATAATATTAGGGTGGTAATTGAAAACCAATTTTGTTGCAAGAAACTAGGCCAATCAGAGCCGAACAATGATAAGCGCATGCACATTGCTTTTGGAAGAAACCGTAGCGGGGAAAGGTTCTGACTGCGTGTGACGTCACAGCGGACATACGCCACAGAGCTAGGAGTCGTAAAAGGAAGGCCCACATATTTCAAGTGACTTTTGTACAGAAGTACCTACTCACTAAAAGAAAATACATAACTCCTAAATGACACACAAGAAGTTTGGGGCTCATAAGTTAAATACTCCGATATTATCAGGTATCGATATTTTCGACAAATGAAATAACAGACAATAAATAAGTATGTATATGGGGATTACGGGCATTGTTACCTGAAAGTTACCGGAGAAGGGGGTAATAATTACCGGAAGAGGTCACACACGGTCATCTTACACCAAACTATATAAGCAATGTTTGTACCAATGGGTTTCAGACGTCTGATATACAAACATAATATCCGTATACTTTTATAAATATAATGCTCGTTCCAGGAATGTTGGCCCGGGGCGGGACTCAAACTGGCAACTCCATGCTTCGAAGGCAGATATTCTTTCAACTTCGCTAAGTGGCCGTCAAACCAATCGACGCTGTGGATAACAAACTAGTACAAATAAATTTAAGAATCAGTGCACTTAAATTTTAAAACCATGATGCTCATTAAATATTTAATAAACCCTTAAAAGTAATACTTCACCACCTGACGTTATTTATTTATTTTACGTACAAAAAGAGTTTCTATCTATTTATAAAATTGTTTTGAGACTATCGGACTGAGGTCGTTTGGTCAATATTTTACTACCACTTGTTGATGATGATGTATGTAAACGTTTTGCTAATATTTTATGACGCATCTGAGTGTTAGTAGCACTGTGGCAAAGGCAGGAGAGAGCGATCTGACGACCGCTATCTGGCAGTCTACAATCGGGCACCGGCCGCACGCGACGTTCGAAAAAAGAAAACGTTCTAAAATCGAATTTGACATTTGACGCGCGCGTATTCCGCCCGGTATTATTTTTAATATTACCTTTTTTTAATTATTTGTTAAAAGTGGAACTTAGCAGTGATATTTTTTATTAAAATATAATAAATTGTGAGGTGTTTTGCCGTACTAACAAAAGTAAAAGGAGGTGAAACGCTTATTTGTAATTTGGTAAGTAGTTTGTCACACTGTACTCTTTTGTCGGAGGTTTAAATTAAACGGAATATTTATTGCACTATTGTTTTACAAATGTGTTAAATTTTGTAGCTGGTTATCAACTTTATCAAGTCAGTAAAATGTATGGCCTTTAATACATGCATTTATTACCTACATATTGTACGTAAGTTTTTCAAAGCTTTCATGGGAAGTGAAAAGTGTAATTTCACCATAAAAATCACTGATATCTACTACCCTTTTATAATAAAAACTAGCGACCCGCCCCGGCTCCGCACGGGAAAATGGTTATTGTGGGTTATCCTTCAGTATATTATGCATGTATTATACATATAAACCTTCCTCTTGAATCACTCTATCTATTAAAAAAAACCGCATCAAAATCCGTTGCGTAGTTTTAAAGATTTAAGCGTACAAAGGGACATAGGGACATAGGGACATAGGGACATAGGGACATAGGGACGGAGAAAGCGACTTTATTTTATACTATGTAGTGATAGTGATATACTTCATATAAGCTTCGAGTTAAAGAGTTCCTGATGGATCCAATATGTATAAGCATTTTTTACACAGGTACAAAAATATTTAACTTTTACAAAATACCAAGAAAATACCCTTATTAAATTGCTTTATATAGCAATTGAAAACATATACAGTTAATCTTATTTAAATGTCGATCCGTAATACATTTAAAACAAATTATTTCTCCGATTGCTTTTAAATGTACACTACCCACAAAAAAAGAGTAAAATATTATACGACGAGGGAGGAGCAAAAAGGGACATTTTGTTTAACACATGTCTAGGCCCGATCGCGATGGTAGCATCCGTCAGATAATTATTACTCTAAACAATTGTATGCCGACTCATAGTTGTAAGCAAGTTGTTAATAACTCCGAGGCGGCCGGTCACAAAGTCAGATAATCCTATGACTAAATGCACAGTCTAGTAAAATACATGTTGAGGCGATGTGAGAGTTATAGGTATTAACAGCTTGCTTACAACTAAGAAACGGAAAAATTGTTTGCTTAAACAAATAATTATCAGACGGCTGCAAGCATAGGGCTGTGACACATACATAATATGACTAAAAATACTCCTGGCTGAATAGAGGCTCTGACTATTTTGAAAAAAAAATATACCTATATACAAAAAAAAAAAACTAATCGAACTTGCGAATTCCAGTTTTAAAAATAAATTACCGAACTCAAGAAGCCTTACCCAATCACCAGCTGATTTCACAAACATGACTGGGATTTTGTTTCGATATCTGTGGTACGGATCACAGCTTGCAGTTATTTAATTTCATAAGATACCTATATTGCTTTTTGCTGTTTACCCAAGTCTGAAACGGAGTCTGAGAAAAATTAATGGGAAATTGGCTAATTATTGCAATTTTCATCAAATTACTATACCCGTACAACGATGAGAGCTTTAAAAAGTAATAATTACACAATTAATAGCCAGAATTCAGAATAAACAGGCCGTAGTCGACCATGCTGGCTAAGTGCGGGTAGGTCAACTTCACCTAAAAAATCAACCTTATATTTTTTTCGCAGATATGCGATGTCTTCTTTCTCGCGTTTAGTTACCGTAAGAGAGTAAAACAAACATAATATATTACAAATTAGAACTACGGAAACGAATTAATTGGTTTATGATGGGGGAACTCGCACCTCCGAAGTTAGAGACAAAAATTCCAACTACTGCGCTACTGACACTCTCAAGCGTAATTATTAATAAGGATCAAAACAATTTTATTGAACTTCTCAAATGAAAAAAATTCAATATACATGCAGTCATATTTGTAAGGTGAATTTCGCGACTTATTTAATTGGAGCTTGTTTCTAATTCGCATATTGCTACAAACGCATTTAATTTTCGCTTTTTATATAGTAATAGTATGAACGCATAAAATAGTCAGTTTAATACTTTTTTTAAAGATGATAATATGTTAATGTATTTTATGAATATAAATACAAGCACAATGTTTTTAATTTTGGCTACTATTTTAAATAATAAGATCGTTGTTTTACAAACTTGTATTTGCTGCTTGACCACATTGACAATATATAGCAAATATTTCTGTATGGCCGCAAAATTAATTTGTAATCGCAACTTTTTCTTTCGAACGCTATGTGTACAGTGCGATTCAGTTCAGCGCACACAGTCACATTGTCTTTCGCGCGACGCATAATAACTAAACTTGTGTTATTTAAAAATATATCACTTAGCAGTCTAGACAGGCCTAAACATACAAACATTCTCATTCTCTTTTCTAACTACATCTAATCTTTGGTGTGTTGCAAAATAGACGTATAAAGTTTCAGTAGGTAGTATGTATATACCTGCCTTTGAAGCACAGGGTCGCAGGTTTGAACCCCGCCCAGCACAAACATCCGTGTGATGAGCACTTGTGTATAGATGTATAAGTTAAATGTGTATATACCTACGTTTATCTGTGGTCTGGCATCCGTAGTTACAGGCTCTGGTAGATTAAAATCAGATGGTCGTGTGTGAGACGTCCCCACATATTTATTTATTTTATATGCGCGCAGATCTGATATGGATAATTATTTTTGTTTACTATTGCCAGGACAACATTGTATAATACGTACGAGTAGTAAGCAGTACGGCAGACAGATAGTTTATAAATAAAAAAATAATAAAAAAAACATTTTCCAAAAAAATTTTTTTTTCAATTCCATAAAAGAAACAAAACGTCCCACATAATGTGTTAAAAATACAGTAGCCAGCACATGCATGCATGTTGACCTTGAGAGCGCCCGTATTCCGTAGCGGTAGGGGTGAATTTCTTAGTGCAAATGTCCAACCGCATGTGCTGGCTTCTGTACAATTAAAAATAACAATTAAAATAAATTGATTTGATATTTAAACGTGCTATTATAAAGATGTTTGCAATTATAAACAGTTATCTATGATAAACAGTGTTATGCAAGCAGCAATACTTCTTGCCTCACTCGAACGAAAGCATAATGCCTTTGTCCATTATTATTTATAAAACAAAGTCACCGTCACAAAACTCTATACGAAAAGAATTCGCATGGTCTATTATAACTCATCATTGCATGTTTTAATTATTGTCATTATTATTATTAACAGATCATATCACAGACTTTTTATAAAACAAAAAATATTGTTATCTATCATCTAACTGTAATAATATGCTAAATTTGAAGAAGTGCATCATTTATTTCGTACCCGTTAGAAGCTTCACCCTACCGTTATTAGAGACTTCATGAAAGAAGCATCCAAACACTACTTGGATGAAGGCTTTTCCCATCCCAATCCCTATGTTGTAAAGCGTACGGGCTATTTCCCGCACCCTACTACGCAGTTCCGCCGCCGTACCAAACATATCATTTCCGAACCTGACGACGAAATCACTGATGCAGTTAAAGTAGCCAGAGTTTAGATTACACGGTGATTACACGTAACAGAATGCCCTTCTGGTAGCGAATACCCTTCAGGTAACAATGCCCGTACCCGCCAGCGGGGGTGCGGCTATGGGTGTAAGACAGTTGATATACATACATATATAAATATACAACATCTAGACACAAGGCAAACACAAGTGCTTTACACGAATGTTTGCCCTGGGCGGGATTTGAACCCGCAACCTTGTGCTTCGTAGGCAGACGTACTACCAACTAGGCTGAGGCCGTCAAAGAAAGAAGCCGTGAAGAGTATTAAAGCTTCCAAAATACAAAATATTAAACGTTAAAACCCAAAACAATAAGAAATACCTGCTGTATAAGATAACATAATACTACACAAAGAGTTACGACGACAGATAATAAGAATAATTAAAATGAAGGGTAATGAAAATAACAAGTATTATTAACAGTTTTGTCATTTTCTCAATCAATCCAATCATCCGGTACCGATAGCGGTAGCCAAGCGCTGATAAATAAAACGAAGACGTTTTATCTTCGTTTGATTGTACAATACACTTAAAGCTTCTAATCAAATTTATATTATGTGCATACATTATATTACCTACAATAGTCACTAGGCCACGTAGCTAAACTTTAAAGTAAGTAGGTATTGTCGAATGAGTTTTGTTTTATTCAAATCGTACATACATATTCAAAGCACGGCGGCTGATGATTTCAGAATCTGCTCATTACTCGTATTTTTTCCTTTGTAAATTTTTTTGGATGTTAAATACACAGTATTATTGTGTATTCGATATTAAAATAGACATTTTTCAAATTGCTAGGTAATACAAAATGGATTTAAATATGTACGACCTTTTTAATTTAACCCCTGAAGAAAAAGAGTTGTGGTATAAGTTTGACGTGTGTGTCTGCCTGTCTGCCTGTCTGTGGCATCATACTTCCTTAACGGATGCACCGATTTTGGTCTAGTTTTTTTTTTGCAAGGTGTCACAATCGAGAGTGTTCTTATAGCTATGATCCAAGAAAATATCTTCAGCCATTTGAAGATTATTAGCTCTTTTCTAGTTGTTAAAAGGATCAAGTAACGGATTTGGGGCGGGGGTTTTTTATCAATTTAATTTAATGATATTAATAAAATTAATTTATTAGAACAGTTTGCGTTGATGTCTTTTATACGACAGCTATTTCCGCCCCTCAGCTTTGGTTGTGTTCTCTTGTATTCTTTTGTAATAAATAAAGTATATTCAATTCTTTACCCGAGATATTAAATTTTCATAATATGGTAATAAGATATTTTTGTATAGGTTGTGTAGTAGTCAGTTGTATTCGAAAAGAATTTTATAATGTCCACTTTAAGAACCTAATTCTTAACTAAAATCAAATGCCGATACCTAAGAAAAAGTAATAAAAGCGTGTTGAAAAGATCAATAAACCCAGTGATGTGTAACCCCCTAATAAAACTACTATACTTGTTGCTCCCATCCACTCCTGCGCATACATATCCGCGATTTAGCGTCGCGTTGCGTCGCCAAGGGCATGCGTGCGACTGCGTACTGACTTGCGCAGCGCGACGGTGCGTGAGGCGAATTTCACATGTCAAGGTTAATTTCACTAGGAGCTCTATTTTTGTATCGTTCGTTTGACATGACGTTGGCGTGTGCGATATAAGATACATTTATTCTAAGACAAAGGTCACTTTTTCGTATCAAAACATAATACAATACAAATATTCTTTATTGACACCCAGATACAAAATAAATAAAACAAACACAAGAAGACGAGATCGAAACGCTGTTTTGTTTGTTTTACGTATAAAACACAAAAACTGATAGCTTTCGAAACTAACTAAAACGGTTCTCCTGATTCCACACACGCTCGTTCATCTCGTGAAGCTTGGCACGAGAACGTTATAAATGTTATTGCAGAACTGTTTAGTATTAAAAATTTAATTATTGCTTGACGCCAAATCTATCACTCGCTTTGCGTTGCTTGTGACATTGCAATCGAACGATTCAAAAATGCTTTTTTTCGTTAGACGATAAAATTCAGTAGAAATCGAGCGATCCTGGTGACACGAACGATTTAGAAATAGAGCTATACATCGAACGTAGATAGAAAAAAATCTTTGCAGTACGTGGTGACATTGAATGGGTAGGTAATAGTGATAGCGAAAAATATTGCACATCGAATCTTAGAGAAGGGGCCTATTTAGATTGCAAAAAAAACGCAACTGTAATAAATTAAATTGAATGTTTATCTTACTGAGGGACATCTGCCCCACTTTTTGTTGTATTTTACTTTAAAAATAAAAACTCATTTTATTTTTAATTATCATTTTAATGTTGATCTGGTGAGGGTCGCGGGGAGCCGCTGGATGCGGGCAACGCAGTACCGATCGTTGTGGAGTTCTTTGGGGGAGGTCTTTGTCTAGGAGTGGTCTATAAGCTAAAGATGACAATGACCATTTTAATAGCTCAAACCCCGACAAAGCGCTGTGACAAGAATGTATCTCACATTCCAATTTCAATAGCTGTCAAAGAAGGAAATACTTTTTACAACCCGCCATTTGGATCTTTATTTTAAATGGAAATCAAACAATGTATTTTCTTTCTTGAAACCTCTCATGTTCCGCACCTTTGTAGTGTCTTTGAAGAGATTGCTATCCTAGCAATAAAACCGCCAACCTCTAAGCACCCTTTAATTGCTATGAACTGTGTCCTTTCACCCTGATTTCAGGGTAGGCTCAAGCCCCTATTTGAAGACAATACATGTATGAGCCTGTTAGTGTGTCCTTTTATATAATGTAGCGTAATTAAATGCTTGTGGGAAATTTGTTTGTTCTGTATTATATGAAACTAAAGTTTCGCTCTCATGAAATTTTCTCACTTTCCAAAACATTTGACTGTAGTTCATGCATTGTTTCACATTTTATAAAGCCAGTGTTATCAAACATTGGTTATAAAACTAGGTTGAAAATAAAACCTGTTATTGACCTGCCAATACCATAATATTATTCATGATTCATACTACTGTAATGAAAAAACTTATTAGACAATAAACAATAACAATATTATGTATATATTTGAATTCAAAATATTTAAATTTTTTAACTTCATTTGTAGTTTTATCACAAACCAAGTTTTATTACGCAGGTGTATAAAACGACGAACGAAAAAAATATCATAAAAAATATGTTTTAAAGTTGTTGAAAACTTCTTACTGCAAAATTCAATATACTGTTTACATCATGGTTAATTGATGAGATATCAAACTATAACAAACGATTCGCAATTGTTCACGAACTATGTCACAATAGATCCAAGTGCGCCAAATCGATCCCACATCGGCATGAATAAAGAGGTCAATGACTGCTGCAATTCATAGCAACTAGCCGATTACTATTGCGTATTATATAACTATAAATGAATAATTGTTTTAACTATCAAATAATAAGCACTTCAAATAAGGTAATTAATACGTTTGGAGGTTGAGATCCAGTCTCAGAAGAAAAAAAATTTTAACTAACTACCTATAATACCTACAGTGTAAAATACTAATTTGGAACATTGCTCTGGTTGTTTTCATTCACAATAGGAATATTGCTTGACTTTTTAAAATCCTTAGTAAGAATCTATTAAAAACAAATTAAAAAATATATATTATTTCGTTTTCAATTATACAAATTGTCAGAGATCAAGATAATTACCTCAAAGTCCACATCCAGACCAGGCTATTACTTAAAAATAAATAATATTTTAAAAGAGATAGGAAAATTAACTTATTAATGCTATTATCACAGTAATTCTGTAAACAATTTTGTTTTTATTTTCATGTTTAGTATAATATATTTCAGGTTTTTTCTGATATACCTACTCGTTTCAAACAAAATGTTATAAGCGCTCATACCAGTTCTAAGCTACCAACAAATAGCGTTTAATAGGTATTTGAAATAAAATAACATGCGATAAAAATACATAAATATATAAAACAAAAAGAAAAAATATAGAGAATTGTATTATGTTTTATAATTCACAATATTTACAATGCATTAAATATATTTAAGCAAAGTTAAAACCGCTGGATGCGGGCAGCGCAGCACCGATCATTGTGGAGATCCCTGGGGGAGGCCTTTGTCCAGCAGTGGACGTCTTTCGGCTGAGATGATGATGATGAAAGTAAAAACGCTATGTTACACACAGAACAATCTTTTTACCTAATTACATACATACAAATTAGAACTTGTATGTCTCTTATAAAAAGAAACTTCCTACAAAATAAGGACATTTGGTATAAGGTTTCCGTAGATTTGTGTAATTCATTGATTTCGTAAACTTTTGAATTCACATTGAAATAAAGTTAGTTTTTTTACATGCATCCTCATAACTAATTTTAAGTCTATTATGATGATTTTCCTAAATGCAACCTATCACTGTAACTGTAAGTTTTATGGTAATATCATGGTCTAAAAAAACAAGATCTTCTACTCCGACCAAGTGACTTGACAAAGCCTACGTCATCATGCTGTTCATCCTTGTCGAATGCGTGTTATTACCATGGGTAATGTGTTCAGTCAATTTGACCTGACAAAAAAGTTATAAACAGAGATACACATTCACATTTATAAATTATAACATTAGTTAAAACATTGAGAAATCATAATAAACTTGATAAGTTAGTAATAGAATAGACACATTACTTTATGGCTAGTTGACAACTTGCGAGTTTTCACACATTAGACACTACTAGGGAAATGACACTGTCCTTATTTATTATCTTTATGAACAAATAATTCATAGCTTTTCTTGACTTTACTCTAAGTACCTTTACACGTGTTTTACTTTTATTGCATTTTATTTTATTCAGGAATAAACTGTTACAACTATTAAACATTATGTAATTTTTCATATTATAATTAACTAGCTCTCCTCGCCGCGGATTTGCCCGCGTCAACAGTTTTTCCCGTGGGAATGAGGTATTTTCCCGCAGTAAAATATAGCCTACTAGCGACCCGCCCCGGCTCCGCACGGGAAAATGGTTATTGTGGGTTATCCTTCAGTATATTATGCATGTATTATACATATAAACCTTCTTCTTGAATCACTCTATCTATTAAAAAAAACCGCATCAAAATCCGTTGCGTAGTTTTAAAGATTTAAGCGTACAAAGGGAGGGACATAGGGGACATAGGGACGGAGAAAGCGACTTTATTACACGCTTTATATTAGCTTCACTTGTAAGTAACTATGTATGTAAGAAAATCTTGGAATCTTAATTTGACCCACTTCCCGGTCTTCGATTAGGATGAAATTTTGCACACGCTCTGAGTTCCGATGACAATACATGACTAGCTAAGAAACGTCATTACAAATCCAATATGGCGGCCTCCCCATTATTGTATCTAAAAAAATCTTGGAATCTTAATTTGACCCACTTCCCGGTCTTCGATTAGGATGAAATTTTGCACACGCTCTGAGTTATGATGACAATACATGACTAGCTAAGAAACGTCATTACAAATCCAATATGGCGGCCTCCCCATTATTGTATCTAAAAAAATCTTGGAATCTTAATTTGACCCACTTCCCGGTCTTCGATTAGGATGAAATTTTGCACACGCTCTGAGTTATGATGACAATACATGACTAGCTAAGAAACGTCATTACAAATCCAATATGGCGGCCTCCCTAAGATGGCGAACTGGATGTTTGAAATCCACCCCCATTATATGGGTATCAAATGAAAGGGTTTGCTGTCAGGAATACGAAAAAAAAAGTCACGTGACTTAAATCCAATATGGCGGACGTCCAAGGTGGCGGACAGGAAGCGTGTTTTATAGTTTTTTAAACTATGTATTATTATTTTATACTATGTAGTGATGCGTTATTCTGATGTATAAGCTGTATTAGTAAGTAGGACTTTAACTATAGGTATTTACTTACATATAGGTATGGTATAGGTACTGTTTGAGCTGACCTGTAAGTAAATGTCACGTCAATGTGTGCGTGTGAGTTTTGACGCTATTTTGTATGTAGTGAGCGGTCTGTTCGGCACCCTATTTACTTTCCATTGATAAGACAGGAAAAATGGGGATCACAGTTGTTGTTGGTTACTAAACATAGTTGAACGCTGCTGTCCATTCCATAGGTGCCTATTATTAATTGCTTTTTAAACGCAAAGATCTGGTTGCCCTATTTGTTTTTGAACCCAAAGCTACTTTTTGTGCCCCATTTTTAAGCTGCCTTAATAAAGTCTATACTGCTAGTAAATTACGTCTATCAAGCCTGCTAACAAATGCAACAATAATGTTATGCACAACTACAAGTGCATTAAATTGTAAATATGCACATCACATCGCATTGATTACTTTGCACATTTATTTACCGCGACGCTGGCCAACGCACACATCACATGCTTATGTGGTTACGTTCATATGGTTCTGTGGAATTGTACTGGGCTTGTTCTAGTCTAGACCGTCAGTAATTATTAATGAATAATCGAAGCAATAAATATAGTATAAAACACATAATTTATAAAAATAATAGAGAAATATAATATACTTTTCAAACCCTTCGTAATCACCCGTTATGACAAGAAATTATCACCTGTCTCAATAAAATTTATGTAAGTTTTGTAAGTTTAATATTAAACAGTATTTGATATAGTGAAAAAGCCGTAAGTACTTCCCGCTCAGGCGGGTTGTCAAAAAAAAAAGCAAATTAAAAATATACTTGTACTATACTATTATATACTTGCGTATATAATGGCATTAAACTGTAACCTTGCGATTCAGGTTACAGTTTAATGCTATCCATGTATCAATGTGTTTTAAATTTATCTAAAACTTATGATTCAATACAATTTATTTGCCTTTTTAAAGAGGAAGGAAACATTGTGAGAAATGCACACGTGTTAAGATATCCATCCATAGATTGGAAATACCGCTGGATATTAACCATGACTATTCTGTTAAACTTGTCACTATGAAGTCACTTTTAGGTTTTGTTTCTTAATTATTCTTCTAAGAAAAGTACAAGCCGTTCTTCATTTAGATTTCGTTTATTGTTGTAAGAATCTCGAACGCTGTACGCATCTTATCGTCGTTTATAAAAAATGCTATACGCAGGTGTTCAGTGGCACAAAGAATTTCATTTTCTATCAACGATATATAAAGGATTTTGTATTCATTCTACATATTATTTTACGTGATGCAGTGGTATTCAGTGGCTTTATTTTTGGTGGTGTGTTTGGTGCAAGTAAGTATTTATTTCGTTTCAATTATATAATTATAAACAGTCATCGGAATAGGCTGAAAATATTTACCTAAACTTTAAAGAACAGAGTTTACAGAGTCGACATATGGAGACTCTTTATGACAATTTTTTTTTCTCAAGTCCGGTGAAGCTTGATTGGTCGTACCTTTTCGACACAAGCATAGGTCAATAAAAAAAAAAAAAACTTTTTTTTACTAGACATTACTTAAAATGTTAAAACTACATTAAAATAAATTGAATCTAACCTTTTTTTAGAAAAAGAAAAAGATAGAAATTGTCTTTTTTATTTATATTGGTTCTTTTATCTGTTCCTAAATAGCGTTTTGAACAATACAAAGGTTAAAATCAATTTATTTTACTATGGTACCAACATTTTTAGGAATGTCTCGGAAAATGTCCTGTAAAAAAGGTTGTCATAAGAAGCCTCCACTGGTTTTCGACTCTGTTCTTCAAAGTTTAGGTAAATATATTCAGCCTATTCCGATGACTGAATAAAGTATCCATTTCTTCTAAATCCAGATGACTTCAAGAATAGATTATATAATAATAAGTTATAGTACTAATATAACATTGACCAAACTTTGAACATGCACATGATTTTTAGATATTTATTGAGTGCAACAACAATTTTCGCTGATTACTTGATTTTGTAATTGTACAGCAAAAAAGTTAACAAAATATAGTCAGCTACTTAATTCCATTTTATGAGATCCATATAACTGATCTAACTTTTTTTTCCAGTGCGCCTTATACGAAGCGAGCGTCATCCGTAGCATAGAAGAGCCTGGTTGCATTTCTTGCGGAAGCGGTAGGCGTATGAAACGTTCTGATGACAACTATGACTGCTTCATTTGTGACAACTCTGGGTGCAAAAGCTGTAACAATGGCGACAACTCCGGTTGTAGTTCCGGCTATAATTGCGGTTGTAACTCGGGATGTAACTCTGGTTGTAACTCTGGATGCGCTTGCTCTGGATGTTCTAGTAGAAGACGTACAGGAACGACCATCAATATTGAGTTGAGATCGAAAAATTGTGATGACAAGAAAGGCAAGTCAGATAAGCCTAATAAAAATAAATCTAAGGATTCAGATGAAGATAAGGGAAATGGATCAGATGAAAAAAAAGATAAAAATAAAGATTCAGGTGAAGAAGATAAACCAAAGAAAGGAGGAAAAGAAGACGATAAAAAGAATGACCAGAAATCAAAAGGTGATGAAAACCCTAAAGAAAAGGATTCAGGTAAAGATAAAGATTCAGGTAAACAAGATGAATCAAAGAAAGGAGGAACAGAAGACGATAAAAATAATGACCAGAAATCAAAAGGTGATGAAAACCCTGAAGAAAAAGATTCAGGTAAAGATAAAGATTCAGGTAAACAAGATGAATCAAAGAAAGGAGGAACAGAAGACGATAAAAATAATGACCAGAAATCAAAAGGTGATGAAAACCCTAAAGAAAAGGATTCAGGTAAAGAAGATGAATCAAAGAAAGGAGGAAAAGAAGACGATCAAAATAATGACCAGAAATCAAAAGGTGATGAAAACCCTAAAGAAAAAGATTCAGGTAAAGATAAAGATTCAGGTAAACAAGATGGATCAAAGAAAGGAGGAAACGAAGACGATAAAAATAATGACCAGAAATCAAAAGGTGATGATAACCCTAAAGAAAAGGATTCAGGTAAAAAAGATGAATCAAAGTAAGGAGGAAAAGAAGACGATAAAAATAATGACCAGAAATCAAAAGGTGATGAAAACCCTAAATAAAAGGATTCAGATAAAGATTAAGATTCTGATAAACCAAATAAAGGAGGAAAAGTGGACGAGAAAAAGGATTCTGGGGTAGAATAAAGAAAAATACAAATACAAATATTCTTTATTGACACCAAGAAACGCAGACATATAACACATGCAAAAAAATCGTAAATAATCGTAATCGTAATTAGTTATCTATATAAAAATCATCGAAGAAAAAAAATACAAGCAAGTGAAACAAAATGTTAAAACTAATATTCAGAAAAAAAAGAATCTCACCAAAAACATTCTGTAAAAAACTAGCCAACTCTCGATGGAGCTGCTTGTTTATCTCTAAAAAGTAATGAAATCTAGACAAAGTCGTACCAAGTCTAAGGTTAATTACTGCGATTTCTTTATTATTATAGTTAATGTTGTGTGACTAGGCCGTTGATTTTCCATCGTCAATGAGTAGCGGTTCTGGCGACAGATTGGTGCAATGGAATCATGGAGCACCTGGTTTATAAAACTCCTTGTGTACCCTTCAACAGCCAAGTAACACAACATTAAGTATAATAATAAAGAAATCGCAGTAATGAACCTTAGACTTGGTACGACTTTGTCTAGATTTCATTACTTTTTAGAGATAAACAAGCAGCTCCATCGAGAGTTGGCTAGTTTTTTACAGAATGTTTTTGGTGAGATTTCACTTCTTTTTGTAGAAACGTAGGTACCTATATTGATTTATTTTAAGATTTTCTTATTTCACATAGTTTTTTTTCTTTTTAGAAGTTGTTTTTTTATTATTACAAATCTTTCTTTTCTTAAGCGCGTTTTAAAATACAGTCAGCGCCATCTAACGACGTGTGCGGGGCGGGTATCACCTCCACTCCTCCATCATATTTTTAGAATTAATATTTTAGTGTAATTTGTTTATTTAATTTGTATAATGTTTGAGTAGAATAAAGTCAATCGTTCGATCTTTCGACTATTTCTTCTTGTAAACTTGTGAGTATAAGTATAAAGGCCAGTCTAGTCTTTTCCATAGTTTTCCTTTAATTTTATTTATATACGTATTAAAAGCAGAAGGGGAGGCATTCGCCCAGCAGTGGGACGCTATAGGCTGGATTTAATTAGAAGATGTGTTCCACTATGCTGGATTTTTGCAATGACAGTCGATTTTTTTAAGTACCAATAGCAGAAGGGGGTGTTAGGTACCATATCTCTAATACAGCTGAAACCAGCCGAGGGTTCTTCATCAGATACTTCAGGCCTTCGATTTTTGACATCAAATGAAGCGGCCCACTAAGTTGAATATTTTTTGTAAAGGCGGTATGTCTCGATCTCTAATAGTTTGGTTGGGCTCTTGTGTTTTCTAATCAGGGTCACCAGGTACTCCAGATCTTCGATTATCCTAGTTTTTATAGTTTTCCCTTTATGTAGCCATTAAACCCTAACTCTGTACCAAATTTCAGGTCGCTGAGTTTATGGAAAGTACTAGTTCTATTTTGATGATCATGAGTGAGTGTCGAAAATGCGAAACTTTGCTTTCGCTTAACTTCGGAACTAAATGACCTACAGACTTGAAATTTCGGATTTTTAGTATGTGATCATAGCTTAGTGGATGACGAAAATTTCTGCGTTCTGGTCTTATCCAGAGGTTCTCAAATAGGGGCCTGAAAATGCGGCGAAATGGTTCCAGTAAAGATGGTACGGCAGTGTTGCTTCGCGCTCGACTTGGCGGGGGCACTCCCGTGCCCCCAGATATTCTCAAAATAAGACCGTACAAAAATAAAGATTCCTACTAGAATTTTATTAATACATATAAAAGAAAGCAATAGAGGGAACTTAATTTATACTGTTACATTTAAGTAAATTAAACATAATACTGTAAATCAAATAAGCAACGTATTTAATAAATATATGACTATTATTAATTTATTGTTTTATCATTCCTTTGCTCAAATTTAAAAAAATAATCAAATATGTATTGTATGTTTCCATCTACAGGCTAGCTTGCCTATTATTGGAAATGGCATGAAATTTTTAGCACAGTCAAATGGGCAATCACAACAGCGGTATCCTGATTCCCATAACCATCACTAGCCTTTATATCTGGATCTATGGTCTGTTGCACAAAAGTTCATTGACCTCTCTCTTCTTTAAAGTTATTAAAAATAGTGTACCTAACGCCAACAAGTTTGGCAATGTCACACGCTCACGCCGTACGTATTTTGCGATAATTTCCTATAGTTTTATCGTATCGTTTGAAAAAAATGTGCGCATTGTGCGTACAATGCGCATATTTTTAGGCGTCAATAACCTTTTGTCCGAATTAATATGAAACAAACCATAGTTCTGCTTCTAATAATAGTAGTTAGTTACTACATATTGTACAGAAGGGGTATTCACGTCCCAGCAACAATACGAGTTTACCCCCACCCCGCACGAAGCATGAAAACTATTATTCTTTAATTTTCATACACGTCTGGCAGGTTTTTTTATACAAATTTAATTTTCGTCGGTTATTTCGATTGTCTCGCCCACAGAACATTTAAAAGAGGTTAGAAAGGCGATGTGGGCGGGGCCGGCGCGCCAAAACTATGAGCAAAACGCTCATACTTCACGCAAAGAAACGATCGCGCTGTCTAACTCACACATAGCTATAAAAATCTACATCAGTGTGCGTGCATGCGTATGATTCGTTTCCATTTGAAATCGCGTGATTGAGCGGCGCTATGATTGGCTAGATTTGAAATTGCAAATATGTGCGTAAACTTCATCTTTATTGAAGTACAGATGTAGTGGAGGTGAAAGGTGGGGTGGAATCGGCGACACCGGATTTCATACGGACGGCGCATTATCGCGATCGGAGCCGCGGGGCGAAAAGCTAGTTTATTAATAAAAAAAATATTAGTGAGGTAGTGGACAGGGCGGGTGCTTCCCTTGGCTACAGAAGAAAATAATAGTACTAACCCGTACAGAAAGGACACTCACCCCCCCGCGCCAAAATGAGTTCCCCGCCCGATATAACGCCCCACGCCCCGCACCCCGCAGGCAAATATACACGTGGCCAGAGCAGGTTTCTTATTTCTTTGGTTAGGCTTTACCTATGTCTCAAACTCATTAGGAAAATGGCGGCAGTGGCGCCTTTTAAGTACCCCTGCGTTTACTGAAATCAAACTTTAGGAAGAAATTTAAAGCTCGATAATCTAAATATAAATATTTTTGAATCTTTGAAGTTTTTTTATGTGGAACGTTTTGGATGAAATATCTTACAGACCATCTTTGAGGGACACGGAGGATGTTGAAACGTATAAAAGGAAATGTTTTATTAACTCTCGCTCAAATCAACTAACTACCTAAAAGTTATTTTTTAAATTATTTCTACAATCGTACCATAGTGTCGTTTTATTTTCATCATTAGGTATGTACTTGGTTGAAAAGGGACGACAACACAGGAACAGACAAGGGACTGTAAAAATTAAATAGTTGGAACAGTTACAATAAACTACCATTGTACTCTTGATCTATTATTTGTTTGTCGACTTTCGCTATTCGCCGGCTTATCATTATTTTTATACATTTCGTTACATTCGTTTCGTCAAACTATAAAGTTTGGTCGACTTAAACAAACACTTCAGGTGTTTTCTATAGTATCCTATTGTCGTACCTAAGTCAGGCCAAGAAATCAATATAGGTATTATATAAATATCAATGCCACTTTTCGTTGTAATTTTATAACTCAACAACGATCTCACCTATCCAAACCAAATGTTTAGGCTTTGTTCGGACTAATTAGTAGATGGTTTATGTGAAGTTTGCACAAAATGGGTCGAGCTGTTCTTCATTTACACGTAGCGCGAAGCACGTACCGGGCCGCTATTAAATTATATAATAATGTTCCATTTTGTAAGTAATATGACGTCTAACTATTGTTTTATTTATAACTAGCGACCCACACGGGCTCCGCACGGGAAAATGGTTATTGTGGGTTATCTTTAAGTAAATTATGTATAATCACTCCATCTACTAAAAAAAAACACATCAAAATCCGTTGCGTAGTTTTAAAGATTTAAGTATAGGTACATAGGGACATAGGGACAGAGAAAGCGACTTTGTTTTATACTATGTATTGATAAAGATCATTGTTTGTTACTTTAGGGGGGAATCTGGTGATCTGTCATACAGGGTAACCTAGTACAGACACCAGCTCACCACGAATGATTGTTAAGTCAACGATTGTAAACATAAATTAGGTACCTGAACAATTTATTGTCCTTGTGATGAGAGAAATAAAGATTTTATTATTATATTATTATTATTATTTAATTGCAATAAAAGATAATAACAAAATCCACAGGTGTCATTTCACGATTTCGTTCTTTATCAGTTCATATAGGTACGGCCCCATTGAGGTGTTCGAGCCTACCCTGTATTTACAGTGATACTGAACGCTTTACGAAAAAATAATTAACGATGGATTTACTTATTTCAAAAATGTAAATAAATAGTTTTCATTTTAAACCATTATAGAGTTCCGGATTGTTTTATAAACATTATTATCTTTACGTAGTAATTTATTGTATTATTGTAATACTAGCGACCCGGCCCGGCTTCGCACGGGATAATGGTTATTGTTGGTTATCGCTTAGTATATTATGCATGTATTATACATATAAACCTTCCTCTTGAATCACTCTATCTATTAAAAAAAACCGCATCAAAATCCGTTGCGTAGTTTTAAAGATTTAAGCATACATAGGGACAGAGAAAGCGACTTTGTTTTATACTATGTAGTGATACATAGTACCTATATACTACTTAAGACTACATTTTGTAGCTGAATTAATAGTTTTAAGTGCGAATCCGTATGTTTTACGCAATTTATCAGTAGGTATAAATTATAAGAACTGCTACACGCAGGTGTTCACTTGAACAAAGAATTTTGTTATATATCATAAGATATATAAAGGCATTCGTGACAATTTAAAATATTCGTTTACATGATGCGGTGGTATTCGGTGTTTACATTAGTGACAGTGTGTTTAATGCAAGTAAGTATATACAATCCCAAATATATAAGAACTTTTTAGCTTTTTTATTCTAACAATTTTATTGATAAACTACGCAATAATGCGTAAGTAAAGAATTCATTAATATGGATATTAATAACAAAAAAAAAACACTTAGTCACTTGGTCTGCACAAGTTCAATTACTCGTATACCCACTCAAGGAAATATGACAATAACTTAAATTTTGCTGATATTAAGTTTATATAAATGTTATAAACTGTCAAACAAACAACTTTAAATAACTTACATTATGTAATCTTGTTAAAATGTTTATATTAAGTAATTACCTATTTTCACTTATTTGTCGATGGAAGAAAATAATAAGTACAAATATAGACAAAAACAGAAATCTTTTCATTTTTCGTCTTAATTTGTTTATACTTAACTTTTGCAATTTTTCATATATCCTATTGAATTTTGTAAATCCATATTTTTTCAGACGTCATTCTAAATCCAATGAATCAGACTATACGAAGAAGTATAATGTTTTAACTCTAAAATAGGTTAGAGTAGATAGGGTAGAGGAAAATAGAGCAGAGTATAATGAAATAATATTGCCCGCAATCCAATTTATTCTTCAATATAAATACCTTACGCTTGATCTAAATATTTATTTGCAGTGTACCATATACGAAGCCGGTGTTATTCGTATAAAAGCAAGCCCTGGTTCTTGTGTTCTCTGTAGAAATGGTAGCAACAGAGACAACCGTGGATGTAGCAGTTGCAACTTTGGCTCTACCACATGTGGTTGCAATGGTAACTGCAACTGCTTCATTTCTGACAGCTCTGGATGCAATAACTGCAATTATGGTTACAGCAATGCAGGTTGTAGTTGCTCTCAAAAACGTAGAGGTACAGTCATCAATATCGATTTAAGATCACAAAACTCAGATGATTCTATAGACACAAAGGAAGATAAATATAATGAATCTGGTGAGAAAGAAATAGAGCCTAAAGGCAAATGTTGTTGTTCTGACCGTGGTCCTACTAATTTTAAATCGGAATATCCCAGTAAGAAACGTAAAGGTACCACCATTAACATCGAATTAAGATCAAGAAACTCGGAAAAGGAACAAGAAGGAAAGAAGGAAGAACCTAAAGATACTAAGAAGAGCGAAAAAAATGAATCGCCGAAGAAAGAAGATAACTCCAAGAAAGAAAAAGAAGACAAACAGGAGGACAACAAGAAACAGAAAAATGATGAATCTAACGATTCTACGACAAACAAAAACGAAGATAAACCGAAAGAAGACAAAACAAATAAACCAAAAAATGACAAAAAAGACAAACCGAAGGAAGACAAAAAAGATGACAATCCAAAAGAAGATAAATCTAAAGATACTAAGAAAGACGAAAAAGAAGACAAGCCAAAAAAAGATGAATCTAAAGATTCTAAGAAAGACAAAAAAGAAGATAAGCCAATGGATGACAAAGGAGACAAAAAAGACAAACCAAAAGAAGGCAAAAAAGAAGATGACGCTCCAAAAGAACCGAAAGAAGACGAAAAAGAAAAACCTAAGGGAGACAAAAAAGAGGAAGACACACAAGAGAAACCTACTAAGAAAGATGGAAAAAAAGACAAGCCGAAAGAAAACAAAAATGATGAACCTAACGATACTAAAAAAGATGAAAAAGAAGACAAGCCGAAAGAAAACACAAAAGAAAACCCAAAGAAAGATAAAAAAGAGGAGAATACTTCAAATCAAGAGGAACCTAAAGATAGTAAGAAAGACAAAAAAGAAGACAAGCCGAAAGAAGACAAAAAAGAGGATAAAACTCCGAAACAAGACGAAACTAAAGATACAAACAAAGACGAAAATGAAGACAAGCCGAAAGAAGACAAAAAAGAGGATAAAACTTCGAAACAAGACGAACCTAAAGATACTACGAAAGATAAAAAAGAAGACAAGCCGAAAGAAGACAAAAAAGAGGATAAAACTTCGAAACAAGACGAACCTAAAGATACTACGAAAGATAAAAAAGAAGACAAGCCGAAAGAAGACAAAAAAGAGGATAAAACTTCGAAACAAGACGAACCTAAAGATACAAAAAAAGACAAAAATGAAGGCAAGCCGAAAGAAGACAAAAAAGAGGATGAAAATCCGAAACAAGACGAACCTAAAGATACTACGAAAGATAAAAAAGAAGACAAGCCGAAAGAAGACAAAAAAGAAGATGAAACTCCGAAACAAGACGAACCTAAAGATACAAAAAAAGACAAAAAAGAAGACAAGCCGAAAGAAGACAAAAAAGAGGATGAAACTCCGAAACAAGACGAACCTAAAGATACCGGAAAAGGCGAAAATGAAGACAAGCCGAAACAAGACAAAAAAGAGGATGAAACTTCGAAACAAAACGAACCTAAAGATACCGGAAAAGATGAAAATGAAGACAAGCCGAAGGAAGACAAAAATGAAGATGAAACTCCGAAACAAGACGAACCTAAAGATACCGGAAAAGGCAAAAATGAAGACAAGCCGAAACAAGACAAAAAAGAGGATGAAACTCCGAAACAAGACGAACCTAAAGATACTACGAAAGACGAAAAAGAAGACAAGCCGAAAGAAGACAAAAAAGAAGATGAAACTCCGAAACAAGACGAACCTAAAGATACCGGAAAAGACGAAAATGAAGACAAGCCGAAGGAAGACAAAAATGAAGATGAAACTCCGAAACAAGACGAACCTAAAGATACCGGAAAAGGCAAAAATGAAGACAAGCCGAAACAAGACAAAAAAGAGGATGAAACTCCGAAACAAGACGAACCTAAAGATACTACGAAAGACAAAAAAGAAGACAAGCCGAAAGAAGACAAAAAAGAAGATGAAACACCGAAACAAGACGAACCTAAAGATACCGGAAAAGGCGAAAATGAAGACAAGCCGAAAGAAGACAAAAAAGAAGATGAAACTCCGAAACAAGATGAACCTAAAGATACAAACAAAGACGAAAATGAAGACAAGCCGAAAGATGACAAAAAAAAGAATGAAACTCCGAAACAAGATGACCCTAAAGATACAAACAAAGACGAAAATGAAGACAAGCCGAAAGAAGACAAAAAAGAAGATGAAACTCCGAAACAAGACGAACCTAAAGATACTACGAAAGACGAAAAAGAAGACAAAAAACAGGATGAAACTTCGAAACAAGACGAACCTAAAGATACCGGAAAAGGCGAAAAAGAAGACAAGCCGAAAGAAGACAAAAAAGAAGACAAGCCGACAGGAGACAAAAAAGAAGAAGAAACTCCGAAACAAGATGAACCTAAAGATACTACGAAAGATGAAAAAGAAGACAAGCCGAAAGAAGACAAAAAAGAGGATGAAACTCCGAAACAAGACGAACCTAAAGATACAAACAAAGGTGAAAATGAAGACAAGCCGAAACAAGACAAAAAAGAGGATGAAACTCCAAAACAAGACGAACCTAAAGATACTACGAAAGATGAAAATGAAAACAAGCCAAAAGAAGGCAAAAAAGACGATGAAACTCCGAAACAAGACGAACCTAAAGATACAAACAAAGACGAAAATGAAGACAAGCCGAAAGAAGACAAAAAAGAAGATGAAACTCCGAAACAAGACGAACCTAAAGATACAAACAAAGACGAAAATGAAGACAAGCCGAAAGAAGACAAAAAAGAAGATGAAACTCCGAAACAAGACGAACCTAAAGATACAAACAAAGACGAAAATGAAGACAAGCCGAAAGAAGACAAAAAAGAAGATGAAACTCCGAAACAAGACGAACCTAAAGATACTACGAAAGATGAAAATGAAAACAAGCCAAAAGAAGGCAAAAAAGACGATGAAACTCCGAAACAAGACGAACCTAAAGATACAAACAAAGACGAAAATGAAGACAAGCCGAAAGAAGAAAAAAAAGAAGATGATACTCCGAAACAAGACGAACCTAAAGATACTACGAAAGATGAAAAAGAAGACAAGCCGAAAGAAGACAAAAAAGAGGATGAAACTCCAAAACAAGACGAACCTAAAGATACCGGAAAAGGCGAAAATGAAGACAAGCCGAAAGAAGACAAAAAAGAAGATGAAACTCCGAAACAAGATGAACCTAAAGATACTACGAAAGATGAAAAAGAAGACAAGCCGAAAGAAGACAAAAAAGAAGATGAAATTTCGAAACAAGACGAACCTAAAGATACCGGAAAAGGCGAAAATGAAGACAAGCCGAAAGAAGACAAAAAAGAAGATGAAACTCCGAAACAAGATGAACCTAAAGATACTACGAAAGATGAAAAAGAAGACAAGCCGAAAGAAGACAAAAAAGAAGATGAAACTCCGAAACAAGACGAACCTAAAGATACCGGAAAAGACGAAAATGAAGACAAGCCGAAAGAAGACAAAAAAGAAGATGAAACTCCGAAACAAGATGAACCTAAAGATACTACGAAAGATGAAAAAGAAGACAAGCCGAAAGAAGACAAAAAAGATGATGAAACTCCGAAACAAGACGAACCTAAAGATACAAACAAAGACGAAAATGAAGACAAGCCGAAAGAAGACAAAAAAGAAGATGAAACTCCGAAACAAGATGAACCTAAAGATACAACGAAAGATGAAAAAGAAGACAAGCCGAAAGAAGACAAAAAAGAGGATGAAACTCCGAAACAAGATGAACCTAAAGATGCTAAGAAAGAGGAAACACCGAAAAAAGATGATGATACAAAAAAGGACGAGAAAGATAAGCCAAAGAATGACAAAAAGGAGAACGACAAGAAACCGAAATGATAGGATCAATCTAAGGATACTTAAAGAGATGAAAAAAATAGACCAAAAGAAGAGAAACAGGATAAAAAGGAAGCCGACAAGAAGTCGAAATAAAAGAAAACACCGAATAAGAATAAAGATACTAAAAAAGGTTTAATTGATGAATAAAAAAAGGACCAAAAAACAGCTAGGAGAATCGGAAGAAAAATTAAAATAACGAGTTTCAAAAAAAATTCAACTAGTGAGATAAATCGTAAAAATAAAATAAAAATTCGTGACAACCGTTCATTAGACAAACATTTTAAATATGAAAAAAGACTCCGATATTATTTATTACACACATTTATTTTATTTTTTTCTACCTAGCAAAATGAAGAAAGGGGTGGTTGTAATTTCCTTTATTATTATTTACTAATGTGTAAATTCGTTTTTAATACAGTTGCTCAAAAAGTGGCGTATTGCAGGGTCGTATAGCGTTCGGGAAGTGGGCTATTACATACTCGTGCTTTTTTTTTACCTTTCCCGCACTCGTGTGTTCTCTTTCCCAACTGTCAAAATAATGCCTATTAAAAAGAAAAACCAACCTTGAAGTTTTTAATAAAAAAAACTCATATAAGTTTTTATGATTCATGCAAATACGTATATTTTTAAAAAGGAGCTACTAATTTGTTTCAATACCAGATTAATTGATTTGATTAAATGAGTTAGGTTAGGTTTCATCATTTCATCACATTAAATTTCATTTTCATTTCATATCAATATAAACATTCAACTGAAGACTTGGCTGTATAGGCATAGTTCTCTTTGCATTGGTATGCATATATGAATGGGTGAAGAAAAAAGTTAGTTGAGTTTATTGTGTTTTTATTATTTTACATTTTATTAAATTGCTTCATTTTTTCGCAACTGTATTAAAAATTGTCGTTCAATACACGTGCGGAACCGTCATTGCAACTTGTTCCGACTGTCAACCCTCGCCTTCGGTTACGCCTCGGCTCGGGTACACATTTGTCGGAACTCTTTGCAATGACAGCCTTTCCGCACTTGTAATGAAATATACTATTGTTGTTTATTTAGATGTAAGCCTTCAACATTCTGAAAAAAATCGATCCTCATTATTATTAGATACTGATGTATAAATAAATTCCTTAATAGCAGTAAGCGTAATATTTATATTTTCTTTTGATCACCAGTAAAAAACCATGTACCAAGTTATCACCTTACAAATAACTGTTACTTGGTTGATAAATAAATGAAAAAAAATACAGACGATGTACTTTTATTGCTAGAGAAAAGATTGTTGGTGTTTTTATGTTTTGACATTGTAAATGTCTTTTCGTTCTCTCCATAATAATAAGCCCCGATTTCGCGAAAAAGTGCGATCCCTTATATCTCGGAGAGTTGTGGAGATATAATATTCAATAATGGCTCAAGGAGCATAAAAATCAAAAACAAATACGGCTGATTCTATCAAAGTTTTTGATTGCGGCCCTTCTTATTTTGGAAACGAAAAGATATCAAAAAGAGAAAACATCCTCTGGATAATTTGAGCCTGAAACAAAGACGATCGGGTTAAGAGTTTGCCCTGTAGCCTAACCCCTTTGAAAATAGTCAAAAAATCAGAACGAATTTAATTCCAATGTGCTGGATAATCGGGCACGAAATTTGTGATTTTTTTTCTTTTTCTAAGTAGGAACTTATAATGCGCATAAACATAAACAGATAAAAATTTACATTTTCTGCGGTAGAAACTAAGCCAGAAACCTATCTATTCCCTACCATGACACTTTCTTTAACCTATCATGTAATATAAAATAGCATCTATGATATAACATTATTCAACCTACATTAAGAATATGGTCTAGGAAGAATACTTTCATATGAGGAAAGAGGAAAACACCCGTCATCATAATCATTATTGTACGTTAGATTATAGTATTGAAATTGTATATACGACATACCTAAACTTAGCAAAGGACCTAGAATATTCACCACATCATGGTTTTTATTAATTTTCAAATAGTATAACAATTTGTTTTACTAAAAACTATGTAATTATATAACCAAATAATTTAATTATATTGAGACAAACGAAAATAATTATCACGTAAAAACAGGTAAGTGAACAATATTGAAGACAAATTTTGGCAACAAAGTTATATTTTTAATTTATTGATATCGTACAAATACTCGTAAATAAATTAAATTATTTAGTATACATACTTTTACACAGTTTGAATTAATTCTAGATTTAACTAGAAGACTCCGCGCTCCGCCGCCATTGTTTTGCATCCGTACCCGTAGCATCAATCTGCAAAAGCTACGCTTTTAACGCAATTAATCCACCGCCTTCACTGGTAGCTGTTTTAAAAGCAGCTGAGAATAAAAACTGAGATTGTGAGAACATTATACGAGTTTAACCTTTCGATTTCGTTGTGGGTGAATGACAGTTCAGTGTGCTAGCGGGTTAAGATCTTGCGACGGACACGTAACACGCGTAACGAATAGTAGGTCGCATCGGACAACCGGTTCGACAGATGAAATTTCGACAAGTGATTTTGAGGCACTCTTTCTATAGACAATGCGCGCATGGTCATCTAACAAGTGAGGTTTCTAATACAATGTTCATTTCTCATCCTTCTTGGAATATCAAAATAAGGGATCAATGAAATTCAAAGCTCGACTTTAAGCATTTGACACAAAACAAAGTTAGAAATATTTTACATGACAAAGAGTAATTCTCAAACAAACATTGTGATCCATTTGCTATTGCTACATCTACCAACATTTTAGTAACCATTGTAAATGTGAAAGTTTGTAATACATCTTGTGTTTGTTTCATTAACACTTCACTTCAAAATTACTCTATCGATGTAAAGGTAACACACATAGGCTTTTGAAGCGGGAGGAGAATTCTCAAGACAAGTCTGTAGAAAAACGTTTTCAAATACTTATACGTCACGATTATTAATAGCTTTCACGTCCATTACGATACAATACATTTCAGTACCTACCTAGATTGAATAGCTTTCTGCGACATTTATGTACTATGTAGTTCGATATTTTCAAGACTACTAAAAGTCTAGTCACAAAAATTCTCATGGTCAGACCATTAAAAAGTCTCCTAAATATTTTGATCAATGCAAAAGTATACCATTACTTATTTGCCTGTCAACCTGCAATCTTTGTTTATTAACTTACCAGCTTATTAAATAGAGTTTCACGTCAAATGGCAAAAATACCACATCATTAATATGCATGTGTAACCAATAATTTAAAATAAGTGTTTTACAGAATTATTTACCGTAAGAAAAACTTCAGACATAAGAAGAAAACACAACTTAATTATGTTTTTCTAATCCCATTTATAATACTATTTTATTATCACATAATAAATTTAGCTGTAAGTTTATGAATATAAGTTTGTGAGAATGGATAGATGAATGTTTGTTACTCATCCAAGTTACAATTTCTATACGGATTTTGATCAAACTTTACACCGCTTACAGCTTTTTAAACAGAATAGCTCACTGACTACTTTTTACCGTAGGATAAGTGATAAATTAAACTACAATAAAATAATGTTATTACTCGTAGTTAGCGTAAGAAGGTAAAGATTAAATGTAATACAGACAGAGGCTGAAAAGCAACATGTGCTGAGTCTGTGACTTTATTTAATATATAATTTTCATTGTTAACCTCGAAACCCACTCGATAAGAAGAAGGAGAAGGAGATTGTTATCCTAAGTATATTATTATGTACTATAGCGACCCGCCCCGGCTCCGCACGGGAAAATGGTTATTGTGGGTTATCCTTAAGTATATTATGCATGTATTATACATATAAACCTTCCTCTTGAATCACTCTATCTATTTAAAAAAACCGCATCAAAATCCGTTGCGTAGTATTAAAGATTTAAGCGTACAAAGGGACATAGGGACAGAGAAAGCGACTTTATTTTATACTATGTAGTGATTTGAAAATATATTACGACAAAGCCATATTTACTAGTTATAAAAAAGATCTAATAATAAATTTTTAATGTAGCTCATTTAATATGAAATTTGATACAGAATTTTTAGAATTTTGACTATTAGAACGTTGAACTCGTAATTCATTCAACCTTGGCTCAGCAGACTAGGTGTCTACCCTCACTTGTCTCGACCGTGGTGGTTGAGATCGTGTAATAACACAACTTGGTAACGCAATATCATATAACCGTTACTGGGTCACGGAACCGGCTCGAGATGCCTATAATAAGCTTCGGTATGAAGGGAATCGTGATTTCCGAAATCGTTTCTTTTTACCAATTTGCATCTTATTTAAATACTCTTCTACAATTTCTGGCAAATCATATCGAATTAGTACAATATTACATTCGCCCATAAGTGTCCACGCTGGCCCAATGCAAACTTGTTATAATATACAATACCTACTGGTCATCTTCATCGTTATAATTTCAGCTAATTTTTGTCTAGCTTTATAGAGAGTACAAAGTAAATTGTTTGATTGATTAGTAATAAAACACATAGTAGTTTTAAATTAATTGACCATCAGTATTAATAACAATAATTCCTTGTAACATAACGGTAATTCCTGCTAATTCAATTTTCTAAGCTTAAAATACTAAATCCTTGTAACCGATTTGTAATTCCACAGCCTTCTAATTTATATGCTGCTTGACATTAATTGTACTCCAAAACGCTTTTAAGTGGGTTCTAGAAGAGTTTACTCAAATTATATGCACTTAGGTGTTCACAAAATTACTTTAACTTCAACTTAAATATTACCTACTCCAAATGAGTGTAAATGTTTACACGCGATATTCAGAATTTTATTATTCTTATGCTGAAGATAAACGTGATCGTTAACGTGAATATTTATCAAATAATCTTTCTAGCCTTTTTATGATTTATTATTTAGCAGCTAGATGTTAGAAAACTTGTGCTTTTTGAGCTTTTACACCTTTCCTATACCAAGACGTGTTATCAAAAATTTTGAATTAAGTGGATAGATACATTCTGAACTAGCGACGATGAATCCTACGAGCCCTTTTAATAATACATTTTAACAGACACAAACCCAGTAGGTATGAGACATGAATAAGGTCAACAAGACAAATTCATCAATATTACTATAGAAAGGCGCCCTTAAAGTGCGGCTCCAATAAGGCACGATGTTAGGTACCGTGTCCTTCTTCTGATATGTTATTGACCTCACAAGCTTTGATCACATAACTACACGACACGAGCAGGTTTTTTCACTTCATCATTATTAAGAAACATATTAGAATCATAAAGTGTAGAGTTTAGGATGTAATATTGCTTTTTTTGCTTGCTTATCGTATAGGTTAACCTACTTCAAAAACCCTAGTGTCAGAATTATTGAGCCGCTTAATTCTTCTGACTTGGCTGTACAACGACTTCATCCTTAGATATGCCATCATCAACGGCTTTACGTTCCTTCCAGAACACGGAATCATCTGTCTTTTTGGACAATCTGGAGATTCAGACTGCAATATCCGAACCCAACTAGAGAATCATATTTGTTGCAATTGCAAGACGTTTAAAATTATTCTTTACATGGAGGCCAAGGGTTTGAAATTTTAAATGCCTATTCAAGACTTTACAGAAGCTGTCGGAATATTTCCAACACAATATTTATACTTCTGTCGAGAGAGTGACACAGTCAATACAGTCATTCGCTAAGCAGACAGAATGATGCGAATGCTCCACCATGTTCTATTCAATGTGTGCAAATTAAAATTCAGTATTTTACTTTCAACTAAGAAGTTAAAAGGAGATGCTGGGCGAGGTGGTAATAGGCGCGAATGCGTCCAGATGGTGCGGCGTACAAAGCAAAATTTTATAATTGTTTTTTTTTGTAGGGCGTATGAAAGAAATCCACTGATTGCATACTTTATACTCTGCCTCACCCCGAGCATCGTGTATTTTTCGCCTAAAAAAAGCTATTACATGGTCTCACTGTTATTTGTCCACAAATTAAACTTCTAATATTGAAGCATAGAAGTATATTCTTTTCTACTATGATTGGAAGAACTTCTCCTTTCTTCACTTTCGTCGCGAGGATAAACTTACTGTCTTTGGAAGCAGGTGGTTAGCCCAGTGACCCCAATAACAACCAATAGCATAGTAACGGTACTGACACAATCATACTGATGCGCGAACGCAGTTCTGTCATATCAGCATACTTTACCTACTGCGGAATCATCATTTGGATACATAGATAAAATCTTTAGTCGTCATTCTTACCATTTAAAATTATTTTTAGGAAGTTATAAGTTGGGTATCGAGTGGCCAGGTTCCAATAAACAGAGCATATTGACTATAAACAAACAAAACAACAATCACAATATTCACAACAACACAACAACATTCGAAATTTTTACAAACCTCAATTTGCATTTTAAAATACGCCTAAGTTTTTACTTAAGAGGCAAAAGCCAGAGCCACTTCCTACACAATCGACAATAATTTATTGTGAAAACATATTAAAAGTTTAGTAGACATACCTAAGGATTAAAATTAAAATACAACTAGTCTGTATGATATTTATGATATGTTTACATATATTTAACATCCTTATGTAAATATTGCCTGAAATAAATGGATT